>CABPRJ010002390.1:85536-200442 GCA_902439185.1 Cinara cedri | reverse complement strand
TTTTTTAAAAAAAAAAAAAAAAAGAAGAGCTGATACTGAAGATGGGAGGGGAGCGGCCACTATTATAGTTAAGAAGTTAGGAAGGTAGGATATATAAGGTTATTTCATTTATATCTGTAAGCAACGATAAACCATTCCTTGATGAAAGACAATTCCGAGCGCAGTTCGGTAATACATAATTTGAAGTGCCGTAATTTTTTTTGTGATTTTCGTTTAAATTTGATTTCAAAATGCTTATTAAAAAATGAAAAAGTTGTCCAATAATTTTGGAAACTTTACCACATCTAGGTAAGTCTAATATAAGTATTATTACCAAGATTCAAAAAATGACAAAACTATGATATAAAGTACAGTAGATAACTTGAGCTTTTAGTAAAGGTGCTAAACTTATATATCGGAGCAAGTTTACTAGGCAAAAATATGTCCACAGACTAGAACAAGGAAAAAAGAAATAAACATTTTAGTAAAACCAATAACTCCCTTGTTACACTCGAAATTTAAAAAGGTTTAGGTTTAATTTCGTAGTTTTAAAATATATTTTATGGAAAAATTAAAATGTGTGGTCGGTCCGATTTTCATACACTGCCATAATTTTTTTTTTTTTTTTACGCCACTCAATCACCAAGCGTACACAAAATGTCAACCCCCCCCCTGGCTTTTGGGAGTCTATAAAAGTGTAGAAACATAGAAAATAAAACTAAACAAAATTTTAAAATTGTATAGCATCAATCCGCCAATAAAATAACTCGTATTCCTTAATCCGTTAAAAGTGTCCAAAATTGGTGAGGTGAGAAAAAGATATATATACGGACAAAATTATGTGTCATTAATCATTATTCGCGTACGATTATTTTTGGTTTTATTACCCAATATATGGCGAGATGAAAATTTAAAAGATGAAAAAAAAAAGTTGATACGACGCTAATTTATTGTTTGTCTTACAATCATACGGCTTACTCGTTTAACAGATTTAAAATATGTTGAACAAAATCGACGTATACCACACCGATAATGTTCTTTATTTTAAGTTTAACTTTAAGATCAATTAATTTTATGCTATTGAAATTAAAATCGCAAAATTCGTTGTACTAATCGAAAGTTGTCTATATCGTACGTTTGTAAGACGGAGACAATGAATGCATGTGTTGCGTCCTCTTAAAATTTCGATATAATCAAAATATTGTTGTACGATTTGCCAGTGTGCAGGTGAAAAATATTGACGAAGATTTGTGAACAATCGGATAAACGTGACAGAAATCGCCGTTCGCGGTTAATCTGCACTTTACAAGCTAAACCAGCTTTTGTGTACAAGTACGAACAAAGAGCTTTTAGTGGGGGAAAGAAACATTTTACCATAAATATATTTTCTCGCAAAGTTATTTACACGAACTGTATATGAAGTCTGGTAACACATGATAAAATCGACTACATATTTTTAAAACGACAGTATATAATTCTTATCAATTTGCGCTTTTTAAATTGTATACATAATATAAAAAAAAATAAAATAAAATAAAAGAGACCAGTCGAGTTACTATCGTGATAGTAACGACCAGAAAGTACTAAAAGAAATAGCAGTAATACTCTAATATTGATATAGTAGTAAATAGAGATCGATAGTAGAATTTATTAAGCTTTTATGAAATTCTTAAAGTTCGAAATACTATCTAAAAAAACGAAAATAAAAGTGTATACGTGGCTATTATATAAGATCAACTCTTGCGTTTGTTTACGAGACTTGGGTAACGACCGAACAGACTGCGTGGACTCAACATCGATGACAAAGGAGATATAAAAATGCTCTGCGATTTGACGATAACCTATACTAAAAACCAAAGGATTCAATGGTTGGGTCGCATAATGCGAAGAGGTGAAGACAAGACAGTTAGTGTAGCAATGGTATGGAAACCCAAAGAAAAAGAACCTAGATAAAAACTCCTAGGATGAACGTGGTAATAAGAGGATTTTAAAACTAAAGAGCCATACGAATAGAAAGAAGAGATGCAATGATACAGAAGACGATTTTCAGTTATTTTTTTCCGATCAGTATGTTGGCTAAGTAGCCGGATAAATAGAGATTGGATTTTCAAAGGCCCATAAGGCGTGTATCGACATCGATAGGGTGTCTGGACAAAATCCGGTCACCAAAATCCTGCTGGAAAAAATCACACACAGGTATTTCTTATCAAATTAATTATATATTATTATATTTAATCCAATTTATTACAATATGACGTATCTGAAACTCCGGATTGTTGAACTTCGGCAATATCGGATTTTTCCTAACGCTAATATAGAAATAACAAAACGCGCTTCGTATACTGTTCGTATCCAGGACGCCACTGTTGAGTTGGTTATCATTGTTATTCATTTTTTAGTTGAAAATATCCACTATTTATTTTTTTTTTCGAGATTTCGGAGGCGGGATTTTGTCCGAGATTCGTCGATTTTACGGAATTTTCAACGACACGTTAACGGACACCATAACAATAACCGGCTCGTAATATCGTCTTGTAAATAATAATAATTTGACGCGACCTTAATGACGTTTTTGAAAAGTGTGCGCGAAATTCTCGGTGACCCCCGTCCAAGATATTATAATGTTGTCCGCGGACTAAAAACGTTCAACAGCTCTGCACCGACGAATCGATAACGGGATTTTTTTTTTCGCCACGATATAAAAAATGAAATAATAAACCATAAGTTACGGACGCGCGTGTGTGCGCGGCCGATACTTATTTAATTGAACGGAGTTTTTTTTTCTGCCCCTCCCGAAGGATTTCGAGACACCCTCCGCCCGGGACCCGGCGGGAAGACGGGGACGGGACAGGTCATCCCGGGAGGGTCGTCGCGGTCGTCATCATGTTAACACACGGGGAAACGCGTGTGTGCGTAGGTGAATGCCGACGGACACACGCCGCGCACACGGAGTAGACGAACTCTCGCGACGCGGACGAGGGACACACGGGGTTTGTTTAGCGGAGGAAAAATTCGATTGCCGCCGGCCGGCGCGAACAAAAGACTCGACGGCGACGACGACGACGACTACGCGGCGGTGGCGGCCGCCGCAACGGTGGTGCGGGCGGCGGGCGCTAACGGCAAAGGCTGCCCGGCCGCAGTACTGCGCCCTGAGGTATACGCGTGACGGTGACGGGGGGAGGGAGGAGAAGGCGAAAGCGCTAAGGGTAACGGAACGGAGGGAGGTGGCGGGAGATGAGGGACATTTGACGTTGTCAGGGATGACAAGGGCCGGTTGACGAGCTCTGACGAACTCTCCGGGTCTCCATGGCGACGGCCCGGCACTGTCTGTCACTTTAATTGATCTCCAAATGGTCGGCGGCGGCGGCGGCGGCGTATCTTGTCCCTTTTGTGCAAATAACATTCGCTACGCGCGACGAGGTTTTCCGACGTTGCCGAACGGTGCGCCGTCGCCGCGGCCGCCGTACCGACAGCGAACATATAAAGTGATGCCGTCGCGTTACGCACGTATGCGACGAACGGGTGAATAAGAGCAGTTGTTGGGGGGCGGGGGGCGCTATAAGCCGCGAATTTATCTAAACGCGCGCGCGTCTATGTATAATATATAATGTATTTATGTACGCATATATAATATGTATTCGAAATTACCGCGGCCAACGACCCGTGCGGTGTGGTAGCGCTGCGATAGTGCAATTGTTTTACGCCTTCCGGCCAAGACCGTTTTGTTTGTTGTTTTTTTTTTTTTTTGTTTTTTATAGTATTTGCGCGAGAATTTCGGGTTATTTATACGGGATTCTCGTACCTGTGCTGTGCCGTAGTTATAGCCGCCGTCACCGTCGTTCGCGATAAAAATAAATATAAACAACAACAAAAAAAAAAAACAATCGAAAACGTACCGCGGGGGATTTGAAAAATTAAAAGACCGGCGACGGCGACGATAAATTGGCGGCTCCGGGGACGAGGCCCGACGGACGATTTGCGCTCTGGAAAAAAAAAACAGAAGAGAAAAGCTGCGGCAATGATGATTCCGGCAGTGGCGGCGGCGTCGAAAGTATACACAGGTGATGGTCTCGTCGTGCGGCCTCCGTCGGCGGTATTATATTATACGCGGAGACGCCTTTGAATAATTCAAATGTCGCGCCAGCCGGCGAACAGCCCGTTTACGTGTACGAGGACGCGCTAGGGGGGGATGTGTCAGACGGGAAGGACGCGCGGGGCGTGTGACTTTTATCCGCGTGAAAATAAATAAATAAATAAGAGAGCGATAGGTGCGCGTCGGACGGGGTAGCAGGTTTTTTTTTTATATTTTTTTGTCTTGTTCGTTTTAACCGTACTCGTCTATTTTTCCGCGCGTATACCGCCGCCGCCGAGTAGCCTCCGCCAGAAGAACGTAAACGACCGCGCGATTTTTTCACAACCCTCCCTCCCCCCCTCCGTTGTAAAAATATACACTCGCACATACCTATTTGTGTTTTAAACATTTCCTCCCCTACCCTCACTCGCGCCTTCTCTTCTGCCCTTCAGTGCCGTTGCCATCCGTCTCGTGTATTACAATATAGTCGTCACCGGTATACATGTAGTATACTATATACGTTTGACGGCAAAACGTCTTTGATCCGACGTGATCGGGCGGTGACAAATTCACGCGTTCGATTTTTTCCCCCTCTCTATAAACGTATTTTTATTATTATTATTTTTTGCCGCTTTCGTTTTGTACGTTGCGTGCATTCACCGTGCTCCACGCTATTATATTATATAAAACTGTACACGCCCTCCCCGCGTTTACGACAAACGCGTCGTTTTCAAAAAAAAAAAAATATATATATTATATTTAAAAGAAAAAACCTTTTCCCATACACACACACGGTCAACGGTTCTATCGGCTGCTATACTTCATATTCAAAGTATAAAAGCTAAAAGCAATTGTTAATAACTCACCCCCTTAGAAACGCTCCGATTGTACATAATATTTGTGCACACTAGCCCATTATTGTATTTAATACTTATGTATTTTGTAAAGTAGTTTTTAAATTACTCGCGGTTGAAAATCCTTCGGGATTATTGAAACTTTCATCGCGATAGGTATATTATATTCACAATATAACAGTCAGCGGATTTTTGGTTTTGTTTTGTTTCGAGTCGATATCGTCAATTTTTAAACGGATTTCGTATACACGCAATAATTTTCATCTGTCTATTATAATAGTTGCCATGACGACGGAAACGCTGTTCTAAACACGAATTACTAATTTCAGAAAGTGGACGTGCCCGTAAAACCAAATTCTATATTGGCACACATCCAGGATTTGTCCCCTTTCTGCACCAAACACTAACTTTAGTGGCTGATATTTCTATGACGTTTTGATGGGCTGGTACTGCTCTTACACAAATTATGTATTTAAATAATATATGTAAATACATATACATAGATTATATTTGTAATACATATATTATACATTTGTTGTAAATGCAATAATCAGGTGATAACTAACTCTAACTAAAAAGTGAATGTGTCTCCTTCAGCAATTAATGATTCTGTGTTATTAATATTGAAGAGGACTTTACGTAAAGCCTCGATTGAGATATGGTAAAACTGTGTAAAGATAATCGAAGTATATAATCAGTGTTCAGAGATTATTTGGGGGCCAAACCCAATTTAAATTAATAAACGGGCCAATTTCTGGTTTATTCAAATAGAATTGACTTTGGTATTGAGATACAGTAAATTTTTTTAAACGAAGATTTTCGCCTCTAAATAATAATTATTTATTGTTTTATTAAAAATAGTGGCTTCAATTTAGACGAGCTTAGACGGCGATCGCCCCATCATCACTCGAGTCAGCCCGACTTTGACCGCAGTCTTGTAACGTATTTAAATACAAATATTCTAATACGTGTTTAGTACTCCAATGCATATTTAAAAATAATTTCATAAAACATGCATGGTATTGTATTTAAAATATTTTTGAGAAGTATTAGTTTTTCAAATAAAATACTGTTACCTAGTGATACTAGTGTATTTTGAAAATATCTCATCTAGTCTTCTGATCAGTTTTGTTTATCAAATTACAATTATATTTGATAAACAGTTCTTCTACTAAACAGAAATATATATTAAAAATCACTAGAATAATAAAAACTACTTCAAATTTAATTGAAGTGTAAATATTTGAAGACCTTTTCCCTATGCTATCTGTCGTATAAAAGAAAAAACAGAACTTTATTATCTTTATTATCTGACAAAATATCGTAATAGGTACATATTTTCGTTGGATACTGTATACAAAATGAATAATTTAAAGTATTTATAAATACTTTTGAAAAGTATTTGTATTAGTAATTGAACAGTTTTTTTTAGAAAAGTACTCAAATTCATAATTTAAATACATTTTAAAATAATAATTGTAGTTGTACTCGAAATAATTTTAAAAAGTACTTTTTACAAGTCCACCACCATGCCGATCGTATGAATTGGGAATTCAGTGGATCCGTGAACAAATTATAAGTTAAGTAGCCGAAAATAATATGAATGATCGGAAACTATAATTCATTTGACTGGATGGTTTCAAAAACCGTTTAAAAACTCTCTCTCCCAAAAAAATATATCTGAAAAACATTATTATATTATTTCAGCAAAATTTAGTGAAAAAAAAAATATTTTCGTTATATTTCACGAGCACTTTTCGTAACTCGATTTGTTCGCTGAAATAAAAAGGTTATTACAGTTATTGTTTCAAATCGCTATACTGATCCTACAACTAGAGATTAAGTATAATGCCTTTAACAAGATACACTCATTTATGAAGGTTTATTACGTTTGCGCCGAACGTCAAAATCCTGTATTGTAGCCGCGTAGCCGCGTAATGTGCGTTTCCATATAAACAAAAAACAATATTATTAGATTTTATAATATTATACTCAGGACGATTAAACTAAAAGAACGTTTTCGGTATACAAAATGCACCCGCAAATTTTAATCTTTTAATCATTTTATTGCCTATACCATCGCCGGCCCGGCGCAACAAAACACGGGGAATATCGTTTACATATACATAAAAAAAAAAAAACAATAATAATAATTCCTTTTAATAACTTTTGCGGGCATAAATTATATAAGTGAATATTTCAAAGTACCGAAATCGTTTATTTAATATTATAGTTTAGAGACCAATGTTTAAATATATTATTATACTAGTCGATATTACTTCAGCGGCGTTATACAAAATCATTTCGTTATATTATACCGACCAATTCACTGCTGTACAGAATCTGCCGTTTTTCGGAGGAAAACACATTCACAAAATCAGATGTAATATAGGCTTCAAATATAAGTATAATACAACCTTTTTTTCTAAAACTGTTTCGGGTGCACGATAAAATATTAAAAAGCGATTGCGTTGCAGGTACACTGTACGTCATATTATGTATTATACCTGTGGTTTGATGCAAGAACGGCCTATGTCAAAACGAAACAAATAAAAATACAACATTTATTATATATATTTTTGTTTACTATTTATTATTTATTATAAATTAATTATTTTAATTTTAGAAAATACATTTTTTTTTCTTTTTTTTTTAAGTGTTTTTAACACTTCTTGGCCCTTCTTGAACAGATATATATATATAATCGTAATAATATCTTTGGTCCTTTGGAAGAAGAACTTAAGTTAATGTTGTACTTATATTTTCTAATTGAATTTTTACAAACATTAATTAATGCAATTTAGACCAAAAAATTAAATGAAAAAATGAAAAAATGAAATTACAAAAAAAAAAAAAAATTCTTTCTTTAATGCACACTGGGACCAAATATATAATCGTGACTATATAAATCATTAAAATAAATCATAAAATAAGTATGGTCATTTAAAGCAGGTACGTTTAAAAAAAATATATTTTGGGGGGGTTTTAAGGGTGTACACTTTCATACTGTCATAACAAAGAAGTTTATACATTTTAAATTATAAGATTATTTATTTTTCATTAAAAATTTCAGTATTTTGTAACATTCATTTTTAGCCTTTTAGGTAATTATTACTAAATTTTACACTTAAAATTTTTTTTAGTGAATACGGTCTAAATGATAATATAATTAATATTATTGTGATGCTATGCGATGTGGACTATATGGACCTAACTGTATCAATAATGATTTTCTAAAAGCAGGAAAGCCGCAAAAAATTAGAAATTACAATAATAACAATATACTCATATACCTACCATCTAGTTCTAGTGATAAAATAAAAATAAAACCAAAATTATATTTATCTTTCACATTAACAGAAACCACTTTAAGACTGTAAAAAATCGCCTAGTTTAAAGTATTATAATACTTATATAATGAGGCGTGACGTATATAAATTGAATATGTATAAGCAAGATTATTCTAATTGAATTTAAAAAGCTTGTTATACACTGTGGCGCTACACCCACCACAAGTCGTAGGTGGGAAATTTAGAAGGTATAAAGTATTGTGATCAAAAGATGATTATAAACGGAGTTTGGTAAATTGGTAAAAGTTACATAGTATTAGTCGTGTTTATTATCTCTCTTGTAGTTGAGGTAATCCAGAAATCAATAAAAATAAAACCAATATAACATTGACATTAATTGTTGTAAGTTTTTTCAATTTTTTTAGAAAAACTGTTATGAATCTGTAATTTATCGTTTTTGATTAAAGTACCATGGGAAGAAAAGTGTATCATTAAAATTATGCCAATTAATGTGCAATGTATGTAATATATGTATGTTACCTGATGTAACCATTAAGTTCACATAAAAATATAATAGTAGTCACGCAAAATCATATTTTCTAAAATCTAACAATGATTTATGCTACCACGTTCAATTATTATAGAACTGTGAATACTTATTAGACGAGAGACTAGAAATCGATCATTGCCATAGGTTATGTCATTTGTTTAATTATAATCTTAGGTAAAGTGGACATTTTATGCAAATAGTTTTATTAAATTTTCATTTATTATACATAATTTATATCATAGTTTTTTGATACGCACCCCCCCCCCTTACATTATTTCGTCTATAGACTCTATATCATAGTTCTTAATTTATCTTATTGGCTAAAATTCACATTGCTAGTACACTATTAATATTGTCGGATACGCCACTGTATGCAGGGTAATGGTGTACATTGTACATTTGTACAAGATGAAACCTAACGTTAAAGGGTTTTCCGGTCACAAAATGTCAACTCAAAATAATACAAATCGCAAACAAATATAATAGCATGTAAAAAATAATTATATTAAATTACTTAGGTGTTTTAAAAAACCGAAAGTTTAAGGTCAAAAAATCTATATCTACAATATTAGAAAATTAGTATCAATCAAATGTATTTAAAAGATAAATAAATTGTTAAATCAATTTAAATTTTATAATAATATAGTAAAAAATTGGGATTTAGGTATAGAATTTAGAATTAAAAAATTGTTATTATCGGATAATTGTTTGTACTTATCTAATAGTATCACGGACTTGAGTGCAGTAGTTAAGTGCTTCTTGAAAGTATTAAACGTGTTCTTATATATAGTTTTATAAAGAAGATCAGAAAACTCGATCTCTAAACTACCATTAATTTGTTTGGTACTCGATTGGTGTAAAACTAAAAGCTTGTCCATAAAACTCTACCGGTTATCAAACAATTCAAAGTAAAGCTTTAGGTGAAAAATAAAATGGTAAGAGTTGGATTTAGAATCTGAAACGTAAGCACATTACACTGTGGGGCAGCTATTTTTATAGTCGTCTCAATAGTATAGAACAGTAACGGTGGCAATAACATATAATATAGCGAATTACAAAACGTCAGATGTTCAAGATTAAAAGACTCTGCGCTTACTTGAATTTCCAAGAGTAAATTTATTTTTAGGAACCAAACGATAATATTGTTCCGAATTAAAGATAGTAAAGTTTATAGGAATGGTTGAAGAAAAATGCTAATTCGTGGATTATTTAAACCGTTTGTTTTTAATTTATTACAAAAAAAATTAAAAAGTCTGTGAAAATATTCACTATGTCAAAGAAAATATTATTTATTAAAACGTGTTTATCATCACTTCTTTGCTAATAATATTAATCAAAAATAAAATAAAAATATGTATATACATACATTCTCTTTTATTGTACAAGTTCTTGACAATAATGATAGTATCATTAACTCTCATAACATAACATATTACGTTGAAATGGCATCACTTTAACAATTTTAATATTATATAATATTAGTGACCTATTAAGAGAAGTTCTGTCAATTGTTTCTTTCGAAATAAAGAGCAATAACTGAATGAACATAAAAAAGCAAATGAAATCTACAATAATTATTAAAATTGTATAATGTATTTGATTTTCACAATATTTCTGGAAAAAAATGTGTATGTAAATTTATTGTAAAATGTTGAAATGGATTTAAATACCTTTTTTACTGGACATGAAATTCAATGTTAACAATATTATATTCACGCCGTAAGTATCAGTTCACTTAAATTAAATTTAAATCTATTGTATTGTAACTTGTAAGACGTCGGTTTATATTAATCTCAGAGTCTATTTTGTTGTCTTATATTATTTTCGACTATTACAGTATCAATAATTTTGGTAATATTAATCGGTGTGATAGTAAATAGTATTGCTATTATAGTAAAATATTAAATTTGTCGGTATAATTAATAAATCGTTTCCACATTAATGCTTTGTTAAAAGTGGTTACAGAAAATGTGTAATTTTTTTTTTTGAAATGTAAAAATAATCTAATGCAATATTTTGTTGAAAAATAGTCCACATTTTAGTTACCGGAAACATATTACCGATTTCCAAAACAGCATACGACGTGTAGATTTAGACAAACGCGTCTTATCTTCACGAATTATCGGTGTAAAATGACATTATATGCAATTTTGTAGAGAAAATGTGCAGAAGTGTGCGCACCACCACCGGTAAACAATAATATACCTACTTCGTTATTTTAAAAATGTTTAATCATCATCAAAATGTTCTTGGGACGTAATATTAACAAATTGGATAGATCATTAAAGTATATTATATAAAAAGGGGAGAATTACAGTGGCCTTTAACTATAAAGGAAAACGATCGTTAGCCAACCGACCCAATACGACGACGACGGTACGACGCTCGAATGACAAAACAGAATATTGTGTTATCGTGTGTATATATATATATATATATACGTATATATACGGAGACAACGGAGACAAAATGGAAAAGAAATAGTGTGACAGAGACCACGTAAAAGACACGGTATAAAATTAGTCGAGAATTGTAGAAATAAAGATAGAAAGAGATAGAGAACAAGAAGAATTATGATTACATTCTTTGGTGTTACATGTGCTGCAAGTGGTGACACAAATTGGCGCCAGACGTTTTTACATTGTGACTTTTATTAGAATATTTACACCTAAGTAATATGTCACTTTTAGTACGACAACTAGTTATAGTACTTTTAATACATAAATATATGTACATATTTTTTTTAAACCGACATAATTCGCATCACGGGTGTGCCAGTGTTGTAGGTGGGCAGTTCAGAAGGTATACAATATACTTATATTATGGGATAATACGATTTATAATTGTACGCAACGATAAATCATTGCTGACGAAAAACGATTATGAGCAAAACCCGCGATTGTTTGATGTTCGCGATTTCCATTAAAATTTGAACTTTATAATCGCTTAAAAAAAACTTCTCTGTACGTTAATCTCAATATTTTTTTTTCTTTACCTCTAAGCTTATGATTATGAACCTCGTATACAATTTTTAAGCATTTCTGCTCATCTAAAACAATTTTATCCACATTATCAACCAAATAAAAACTAAAAACTAAGAAAATTGAAATGTCTACATAAATAAAAATCGTCAGAATGTTTTGAATATTTTACTACGTCTAGAAAAGGCTTAGATGCTTAAATGCTTAAATGCGCAACAAGTTTCAACACTTTCTAGAGATTATTAATTAACACAAAAATATATTGAATTATTAGTGAAATAAATGATGTCTCACAAAGATACCCATATTCTGATACCTCGGAAAGTAATAACTTTTTCGGAATATGCTTTTTTGAAAATATGTAAGCAATAAGCAGCTCTAATTTCTTAAATCATCATTATTTTTCGTTACCTTTATTTTTGGGGGTTACACTGTCTACTTTTGATTATTAATAAATGGTAACCTGTATCCTATGTTAATAAGTCCATAAATCGATGGAGTATACTACTTTAAATACATTTTTGTGTTAACATTTTTTTATTTCACCGTCAACCTGGTAATGAGATAGGATACATTTAAATTTGGATCGGTAAAGAGTAGTAAAGCATAGTTTGTATATATTTAAAAATTATACTTATAAATTATACTTCAAAAACATAAATAGACATACATATAGAACTAATTATTAATTAGAACTATAGTAACTAAAGTATAAATTGCAATAAATAAATTTAATATAATAAAGTACATAAAAAATCGAATAGATAAATAAATAGATAAAGAGAAAATGTATTTAAACTAATACTTCATCTGTTTAAGGAGATTTTAATATAGGATTCCATTTAAAGATCAAAAGTAGATAGTCGTTATTATTTCGAAAATCCGATAAAACATTAAACAAAAATATTAATTATACATATTATTAAGTGATATAATTATTCAGATTTGTATGTAAAATAAAATAAATATTATGTGTTATTTTATTATATGGTGTTTTATATAGTCGGAAAAATCTTATCAACTACATGCACTATTATATTATCAATTCAGAAAATCGCTAATTGGTAATTTTTAGTGTTTTGATTAACGAGTAAACGTGATGAATCCGAAATATTGGAAATAACAAAAAGTAGAAAGAAAAAAATGGTTCTATTTTTTTTCATCGTCGTAGTTATACAATGTCACGTGGTTAACTGCAGGTCACAGTTGTTGTTATTGAAGAAATACTCTGTTTATATATTGGTCTTTACGGAAAGGTCTGCAGCGTAAATGTGGATGTCAAAAGTTTCACATCACAGGTGAACTGCAAATATACATATTATACAAGGGGATTCATTAAGCACATTCATCCTATTTGAATGGTTACATTTTTCATGTACTCAAATTTTGCTTTTTGAAATGATTAAGTGTAGTTGAAAACATTATTTTCGAATATTTAGATTTTTTGCAATATTTAAGGAGTGTCCTGTAGTGAAACCAACTTTAGTTTTTCAAATGAGAACCTATATTGTAAAATCCATAAATAGTTGTATTAGTTTAAAGACATTAGGTGTTGATATTTTTGAGTTCCGTCAACCCGTTGACCAGATATTTCATTTTAAGTTTGGATAGGGAGAGATAGTGGAGCATTATGAAAACGTCGCTCATCGTGCCATTGATACTTTTTAGACTGTTATCCTTAGTATTTTAAAGTAAAATAACTCGGAAACTTATCGTCAAGTATAATATTTCAAAATGTTGAAAAAAATCATTAATTTACGATTTGTATTAAAACATAAATATAGGTTCTCATTCGATAAACCTTTTCCTTAAAAAATTTCGATATATCTCTATAAGATACTCGTTAAAAGTCATACAAATTTTAAGTATTCGATAAGAATGATTTTAGCTACGCTTTTTCAAACTTTCACAAATCTGAATTTGAATGTATGCAAAATTTAACCAAAACAATGCGATGAGCTTAACGAATCACCCTGTATATTATTAAAATGTAAAACATTATTACACTGTTACTCGTGGCAATAATAATGAAAGCTATGATTGCCTTGTCGAGTAGCTGTCTTTTTTTTTGTACCGTACGTTAGCCTTATTTTTTTTTTACCATACAATAAAAACCGTTACGGCCAACTTTGGCGAGTAATTATTATTAATATTATATTTGTACACTGAACGTATCATATTATTATATAATATACGCTACAGTCCTTTTGCGGAAACAAAAGCTTTTGATTGACGGGGTATGTAAAAGTCCCCTTTTGGACCGCCCCGCCGTCACTACACCTCCTACCTTTCGATTGTATATTATGTTATACGAGTATAATAATAATTTGTATATTATACACTGCTATTATATACAACACGAGTTGTTACGTTGTTTTGCCTCGGAACTATTTTCCCGCACAACTTAATAAACCTTCCCCTCCAGGTCGGGGTTTTTACCGACAACAAAAATATTGTTATAGTTTTTATCAGCGCTCACGAGAGCAAAAGAGCAAGATAAAGAAAAATATATGTTATATTATATATCGCGGGTGTTACGTCACCAAATTCTAAAAATGATTTATTTGCATTAAAAAATCTCGAAAAAAACTCTACTTTTCGCGTAGGATATTTTAAATTGGTACGTTTTTCCGATATTGTGTGTATAATTTCAATGTGCGTTTTATGACAGTAAGTCTTGATTTTTCTGTTTATCGTGCGCTTTAAGTTATACCACATAGTTATACCACCGCAGTGACTTAAACTATATTATGATGCACCTTTAAAATGCACCGTGTTAAAAAAAAGTTAACTTAAAGGGCCTGAAATTTTTCAACGTGCCAATATTTTATGTTTCCTGAGTATAGTGTAAGTAAAGATAACTGAAAAAATATTTTAATTAATGTGCATAACAAGATAAGTCACTTTTTAATTTTATTTGTTTAAATTGACAAAAAAAAAAAAACAGCCGAAATATAAAAATTGTTATAAATATATGACATAACAATATATAACATAAATATATGTTAAACAATACAGAACACCCGGAATCTTACAGCAATTAAATTGTGGGGCAACATGTTAAAATGCTAATCTTGATTTTTCGGTTAAAATTTATTTTTACTCTGCTGAAAAGTTCTGAAACATTGACTTTTTCCCAAACGCCTTTTTCACACGCGCTATACATGGCCGTATAATAATAGCTGTAGTTATCATTGGCGTACATAGATAACGAAAAGGAGATAACATTGTTCTTGTTATTATATCCGGACGACAATAATTGCGTGGATAGGATCTCGTATCCCTACTGCATAAAATATACGACGAGAATGTTTGCGAATTTTCGCCGATATTTTTCTAAACGCCACCTGTGCTCCGCGCACGGATGATAAAACTACGGCGGCGGTGGCAGCTTGTTGTCAAACTATACTTACGTATACTTACCTATATAAAATTCGACGGACGGGAGGGACCGGTATAAAGTATGATGATATTACGGGTAGAAAGGAGGGGGGCTTGTACGACAAGGACGTGCTGCAGAGACCTATACATAGGTATACAGAATAATACAGGAGTGACTACGTCGTCATCGTCGTTTTTTCATTCGGGCATATAGTTGGTGTTGTTATTATTATTACTATTATTATTATTAAACTCTTCCCGACGACGACGTGTGATAAAGATAGCGGAACCGACGACGAGGCGATTAAAGTTAAAGTGTGCAGGCCTGCCGCCATCGTCGTCGAAACTAAACTTTCAGTGGCGACGAAGACGTTAAGCGCAACGATAACACACACACACCAGGATACTATACCTACGACGTGCAATAAAGAACTTTCCCGGCGAACAGGAAAAATATTATTATACCTACCTTGTAGTAATAATAATAATACAGTGTGTCGACACGGGAATTGCGTATAGAAATACGAAGGTTCTCCGAGTTTATAAACAAATATGTTGTTTACAGTGAGCGTTGATGTGCTTTGAAAACAAAACACAACAAGGACTATAGGTATCTTTAAAGTACACAAGTTAAAGGTTAATACACATGCGCAAATCTTATTATTTTTCGATTGTCGTGTATAAAACATAACAGAGATAAAAGATAATAGATTGATCGACTTGCGACGTGACGGCGCACGTGACGAGAGAGTTCACTAAGTAGAAATTTCAACACAATTGATAAA
The DNA here is from genome assembly GCA_902439185.1 of Cinara cedri. Classification (NCBI taxonomy): domain Eukaryota; kingdom Metazoa; phylum Arthropoda; class Insecta; order Hemiptera; family Aphididae; genus Cinara; species Cinara cedri. The sequence continues at coordinate 184,550 of CABPRJ010002390.1, read as the reverse complement.
AATGTCACACTCGGAATACTCCTCATTATAGTTTTATACTGCGATGTGTTTTCCCCGTAAAACACTTCTTCGATAAGTTCAAAAGCTCCAAACGTCAGTTCACATTGAACCTCAAAAACATATGAATTTCCCACCTATTTTTAAATAAAGTTTTATCGGCTTATTATGAAACTTTATTTTAATGAGTTTCTTTTTTTTAATTGTTGATCCCTGGGATGCTTTATTATGGATTTTTTTTCGGGAAACAGTTTAGGTAAAAATATCTTAGACATGAGGATATAAATTTTTCACCTGGTTGTTTTTTATGCATGACAAACATATCTACTATTTTCTAAATTCCCAACAATTTGAAAAACTTTATGATAGGTGTCGATTTCTAAGTTACCTTAGTTAATACAAGGGAAAAAAACGATTAAAACCTTATCACATTACCGAGTTCCACTCATATTCGTTTTTTGATTGTAATGATTTATCATCATCACTTTTTGATTTATTATAAAACTTAAAGGGAAAAACATTAACTGTGTTACCACATGATAATTTTTTCGTTATTTTAGTTTTCAAGTGAAATAAATATATATCTATATAAGTGTTTGATATATCTTAATTTAAAAAGGCTAAGGTATATTTCTTACTTGAAAATGAAAATATTTAAAAAACCATCGCAAAAATACAAATACTGTTCTTGCATTTAAATGTGATAATAAAGAAATTCGCTTTAATATTAAAACTAAAAACAAATAATCGATTCTGCTGAATGAAAAGTCGTGTGTTCGTAGGATAGAGAACAACCAATGCACGGTCTAAAGCATCCTTTTAGTGAAGTATAATAATATTATCACACCTATCCAAAAAATCGATTAGTTCGTTCGACAATACACAATATTATACAAGAAGTCGGCTAGATTAAAAAACCTGAATACGCCGAACATGGAGCTCACGGTTGAAAAACGTATATAAGTGAATTAACACGTTAATTTACTATCCGTGTTCACGTGTTTTAGTGTTATTCACGAATTCACGTTTCCTTAACTTGAATACAGGAAAAATAATGTGAACTATGTGAATACGTAAATATACGCGAAAAACGTGCATAATTAACACGGTTTTATAGGTTCGAATGTAAATTTCACGCGAATACGCGAAGAGCATGTACAAGTGAAATATATTTCAATCGCTATTTAATTATAATTGATAAAGCTCAATTGAAAGTCGGGCCGCTGAAATCATATCTTGCGCTCGTTTTACTTTTCAGTCCGCCACTGTTAGCTCTACGATATTATTATATACTTGACATGCGCACGATATTGTCACAACATCACAAGAACGATATTTTGACAATATCGTCTCTTGCGGTAATCTCTTCGATTTTACGACGCGTGTTTAGTAAACAAGGCGATTTTCTTTTTTTATCACTAATCTGAAATTTTCTCGGAGGATTTTAAGTGAATTTGTTTTTTTTTAATCGCTGCGGAATCTCTATAAGCTTTATTTTAAAACCGTTTTTAATTTTTCATCCCTGCTCCATACGCCCCGCCTGAGCAAGCAATCGAATTTACTTAAAATCCACCGGAAAAAAAAAATGTAATAACCGCCCTATAAGCGCACTTAAAACACGTGTTTATAACGGTGTCGTTCGGTTTCCGTCCGTTTTTCGCGGATAATGCGATTTCGTACCCGTGACGTTTTATTATTCCACGACGAAAGTTATACATTCGCTCGCGTTTGATACGACGAAGAAAATATTTGTAAATCAATGATCGCGAGCGCGGCCCGCGCGATTTCCCACGTAAATTAATTCCGTAAACAGACCGTCAACTGTGCCAACTCCCATCGTATTGCAACGACAATAATATTAATAATAATATATCGTCGTCCAGCAACAATGATAATAATAATTCGCAGCGTGTGTACATCGTTCGCACACTCCGGTCGAACGGTCGAAACGAGAATACGAATCGCGACGGCGACATGATCAGAACACACTACGATCGGATTACAATATTTACAATGATATAATTTCATAATTAGAGATGTTACGAACACTGATTTTTAAGGTTGAGGACTATACAAAGGTTAAACGTTTAACCTAACTAAAGTGGTCATTAGATAACTTATTTAATAACAATTATAAAGCAGATTGTGCCTAATGAATTGATAAACAATAACGTTGACTAACTGGGGTCGTAACTGTTGGAGACTAATAAAAATAATAATACAAAATATTATTTAATGAGCTTAATGTGTTGAAAAAAAATATTATAAGTAATATATATGCTGCTCGTTTTGCCCTGTACAATTTAAAATAGTTACCTATAGCTGGTGTCTACGTGCAATAATGCTTTATACCAAACTAGGTATAATATTATTAATAACAATTAACATTCGACTAATATTCTGCCGGATTTAAGTAACGATTCATTAGACTTCTTGGTATAAATACAATAATCTACAATAGAAAATATTATTGCACAAATTATAGATAGGTATACTGGGGGTTATGGAGATTTATTTATTATCTATACAAATATTATAAGTAAATTAATAGTTTATCAAATTTTTTTTCGGCCCAGTTAAACAATACGCATTATACAATATATAAATAACACAAATTTTTCATTTAATAGCTCCTTCTCTTAGCCAAAATACTCAATACGCCACTGAATATTCTACAATTTATAACAGAATATATTTTGTCCGTTGTCAGTATGCCACGGTCCTCATCAGGAAGCCAGTTGTCACAGACTTCTCAAGAACTTGACAGGTTTATGAATTTTTTCTTTGTGTATCTCTTCATTACGTCTTTAGGTAAATACACAACGATCCACAATAAAATATATCATCGGTTATGGAATAGATTGGTGTACTAATATTATCAGTGACGTATTTATAAAGAGGGACGGATTAACGATCTATTTTTTTAGGATTAGGTACCTATTCTTCAACTCAACATTTTTTTGTAGAAAAATCAACATATTAATACTTTGTTACCTACAGTTAATATATTAAAAAAACCTTGAACGTAAATATATCTATGGATTTTAAAACGAAACCTATCTGAAACACTATTATGTATAAATAAGGTGATCTTATTTCGTAAATAGTAAATCAATTAATAATTTTAGGACATTTATAATATAAATATATAATTTATCTACACAAAAATATTTAAGTAGCTAAAAAGTTTGTGCAGTTTTTTTTTAGTTCGGTTACTCGTAAAGTATATAATAAATTGATACAATTTCTATATTCAATACATCCCTCTCTTAAACAAAACCTTGAATACGCCACTGAATATTCTACAATTTATAACTAAATATATTTTGTCCATTGTCCATTTATCATATTATGATATTGACATACTTGTTCACGTTCTGAGGATATTGAAACGTTCCTGATCAGGGAACCAGTATTCACAAACTCTACTTACAAATTTCACAGGTTGACGAATTTTCTCATTGTGTAGCTCTTCATCAGGTCTTTTGGTATACACACAGCAATTTACAATAGAAAATATAATCGGTTATGCAATATGTTGGCTTACTAATATTAAAAGTGGCATATTTATGGGAGAGGAGGAGGGACAACGAAGATATATCTCCTCCTTGATCTATTTATGTGACTAACTATTTTTAAATTCAAAATTATCTTACTTTTTAATAAAAAAAAATTTAAATTATGTGTTGGTACCTATATAATTTTGGAATCAAAAAGCCCTTAACGTAGCACGGTATACATTTTTTTGTGTAGAATCAAACTAATCCGAACCACTATTATATTATGGAGGAAATTATATATGTACAGTTTCAAATAGTAGGTAAATAGTAGTCAATAATATGTTTTATCATATTGAAATATAAATTACTTATAAAAATATATTAGTAAATAAAAAATGTATAATTTTTATTTTACACCCGACTGCATGTAGTTGTATAATATATTGTTAGGATTCTCATATTTCATACCTGCCCCCCTTCCTATATAAAATCCTAAATACGTCACTGGATTTTATAATACGTGTTCTAAAAGATAATTTTTTGTGAATTATATTATAATAATGACGTACTTTTACATGTCCGAAGAACATTGGATCGTACCGTATCCGGCAGTGAGTTGATACAGAACCTACACAAAAACATAGCCGGTCTGAAAATGATAGAAATTTTGTTAAATCGAATATTCGTATTCTTACTTATATTAAAATTTGTTAGGTACTTAACCCATCTTTTCCATATTAAGTCCTTGAATGACAATAATAATGCCAAAATATAAAAAACCGTAAAAATCGATGAATACTATCGGAGAATTATTTTATTATTCACGAATAGCTGAGGTATAATATTGAATAATATTGGTATATGTTAAAAAAAAAGAAAATAATTCGAACCAATATGTGTATAAGAACATATACGTGAGGGTATATTCTGTCGAATAACTGATAAGTCTGGGTAGATGATGAAAAAACGTAAATTCATGGTTTAAAAAATAGCAAAGTGGGACTGATTGAATCTTCGTCGGTCGGTTTTCGGTTCGTTAGTGATTACATATACGTATACGTATGTATAGTTACTAGGTTACATAGTTAGCCAACATACGAATACTAATTTGTTATCGTAGGTAAAATAATAATAATTTATTGTTGTGTCGTCCTTGTATAGGCCAGAACATTTTTTTTAAGTTTTTTATCCGTTCAAATTTACATACCGTAAAATTCACTAGATGAGCCAGTAGCGTAAGATTTTGTTTACTGTATGGTCCAAAAGTAAATAAATAGTAAATGATTGAATTGGTGGATTTTTTAAACACAATATTTATTTTTATATAAGAAATACTCTCATTGAGGAGGGATTACTGGGAAAAGTCCAAAATATAAAGTCTATCTATACCACGCATTAGTAAAAACAACACATGTCTTTTCTTTTAATAATAAAGAGCGTCTTTGAAACGGTACACTAATTTCGAATTCTCCAATAACTTTTGATGCATTTCAATTATGAATAATTCTACATAATTATTTCTCCATAGTATGTACATTGTATATTGTATATATTATATTATTATGTACATATTATTATATAAACCTACAAGTTGAATTACCGTGACATGTATGTAAGAAATTTGGAAGATACAGAAAATATATTAAATCAATCATAAACTATTGAATTTAAATTTTAAATGATTATAATAAAATAATGCGCTTATTGTTTTACGTCATTATTTTTTTGTCAATACCTACTTACATATAACTTATAATACAAGTTAAATAAATTGTCGTGCGTTTTTGCATAACAAAAACCATTTCAATCCAATAAAACTACAAAAACAGCTCTAAAATTTCATACGTTTATCAATGGCTCAATAATTATCGGAACGTTTTTGAAAATATTTTATAAAAAAAAATAAAACAAGTTGTGAATTAAAAAAAAAAAACACGTACAGGTCATAATAAAACCAATCCACTTCGCTCACAATCTAAAAGTTCTTATTGCTTAGAAACCCGGTGATTTTAAGTTTTTCAAACTCGTGTAACTTTTATCGTAATAGCGATAACAAAAAAATGGAATCAACGGTGCGCAGTGCGAGTTCTCTTTGTTTTATGGTGAAAATTCGGTTTCTATAAACAAAGTCCATGGCCCGTCTGGTTTATGCCCGCGTGAAACTGTACTTCGTTAACGTTTTTAGATTCAAAGAGGAGCGAGAGATTTATCGGTTTTATTATGTGTGTTTCTTGTTTCTGTTTGTAAACAAATTTTCGAACAAGAAACTTGTCAAAAATTAACCTATTATGTTGCGTTTCGAATCTAATCGGTGCATAAAATAGGTTATTCTTTGATTTTCCAATGAAATTTTTAAAATAATCGGGAAAAACCGGAAACAAAATTTTAGGAAAAGTAACCGTTAAATATGTATGGAGCACTGCAGCGTCGATGATTTAATTGTTCGCACCCTTAGAACATGATTGCCACAACTCAAAATGTATATTTCTGGAAAAAAACTATTTAAAGTATATTTTGAGATATGGCTATACTGCGTAAACACAAATTAATTTTAAGATAGCCATATATTAAAATATAGAAGTATTGCACTGAACATATTGTAGATTCGGAGATATCATCACCAGAAAATTATTTTTTATGTAGAACAAGAACGCCACAAATTGAAATACGGCCGTTTTGAATTTCGACTTCTGTAATTAAATAGACAAATTTTAAAGTCATAAGTCAAATATGGCTTCGTTGCTTTGAAAATTAGCTAAAAATTAAATAATTCTTTACTAACACATCTTTTTAGTGGCAAAATAAAAAATGATATTGAATGTGTTGTTCTTTCGTCGTATAGAGCTGATTTTTTTGCTGCCTATCAAAAAGTATTTATAACTTAAAATTGATACATTTTGAGTTGTGGCAGTCTTGTTCGAAGGGTGCGTGCTTTTAAATTGTATACACTTTACATTATATTTACTGTAGGAAATATTAATTCAATTAAAAACCGACAAGACACTTTGAGTGTTGCATTTCGGATTTAGTTAGTGAGTGAGAATGATTTTCTTTGTAGTTTTCTAAATGGTTGAGCAAAACCCGAAAAAAAACGTTGAAAGAACGGGTAAGTTTACGAAAATAATGGCTCCGTAATTTTCGATTTTGTATTTTGTTGTAATTCAGGTAAAGATATTCGTAGAGATTTACAATTTTAACAGAAAACTTGTAATTGCCTTTTCTAGACGTGGTAAAACGTACAAAACATTTGAAACATTTTTTGAGCTAAGTAAGCTGAGTATTTTTTTTTCTATTATGGTTTTAATAGCATAACATTTTTACGAAAATCGTAAACATTACTGCGGCCTTTCAAAGCACGTGTAACCGAATTTCACACCGAATCGTTTTTTTTTTTTAGCAATAATAGATTATCACTCCTCGTAGACATAACATTAATAACTCAACATCTCCTACATTCGCGACTCCCCACCTACAACAGTGCAGTTGTACCCATCAACAGTATCAGCTGTTTTTATATTTTAGATTCTGAGGAGGAATGGTACAATGCTGTTTACAATTGGTGAACAATTTTTCTACCAAAAATCTTACTCTGATTTACAAGTGTAGTACTGTTTCTAAAAAAAAATCTGACCGACGTAGTACTTTAAGCCGGTCATTTTTCGATTTTCCTAGGAGTTATCCCAATAAATAGGAAAAAAAATCGGAAAACCCAGGAGGAAAACCGGGAATAGAACGCCGGAGCTGTCGCGTCCTCGGGTCATAACCCAGAAACAAAACGCGTGCAAGAAAACGAGTGTGAGTCTCTAGCGGTCGTCGTTATCGGAATCTCGGCGGGAGTGTATTACGGATTCGGGGGCGCGCGGGATACGATAATATTATAAATATCACGTGCGACACGAGACGCGAGCGTTTCGGATCGTTGTCGAAGAGGTATCGGGGGGGGGNGGGGGGGGGGGGGGAGTGTACCTATACGCGTGCGAAACGTAAGAGAGTGAGACGGAGACGGCGGTCGTCGTCGTCGTCGTATCCGTCGTCGTCGTCTCCACGCTAAACACGCGACTCTGCAAGCGATACGCGGCGTCACGCGGTGGAAATTCGATTTTTTTCCCCGCCATTTATTTATTGTTTATCGAGAAAATATCTGGCAAAGGCGGCGCCGCTATACAGCCGCCGCCGCCGTTGTCGCGGTGAATTATATACCTCCGATATTGAGATCGATAACAATGTGCGTGCTGCGCGTGCTGCGGGGAGTGGTGGTAGGGGGATACGCCGCAGTAAAGACTTCGAACTGTATACGCGCCGTAATACCTATGTGGGTGCGGGCGTCGGGCGAGCGGGAGAGCACGAACGGCAGCCAATCATAATCATTATCGTCGAGTTTAACGGGAGCTCCTCGAACGACTTTCGCGGGAAAAGGGCGGCGGCGGCAAAGGTCCGCGTGACATATTTATGGCCAAGATCCTTCCGGCGAAAGCGCTCTCGGTGACATTTTCCTGGGCCGCGCCTGGTTTTGATTTTCCTACTCTCTGCCGCGGTGCACGCTGCGGCGCAGATATACGCCGCGCGTATAATACCCACGCCGTCGCGCTCCTTCCCCGCGGGCGGCGGCTGGAAACGTTAACGACTTTCCAGTGGTGGCGGCGGCGGCTCATTATTAGAAAACTCCGGTGCCTCGGCCCGCCGCCGGTACGCCCCCTTCGCCGTGCTTTATTGTCCGGAATTAAATTCGCACATGACGGACTGCCGCCGCAGCGGTACTGTTGCAGCGACGGCGTCGGCGGTCGTATCTGCTGCCGGTGTTCCGTCGCAATACCGACGAGAGAGCGAGACGGAGTTGAAAGACAGGCGGAAGACGGAGACGGAGAGACGGAGACATCGCGTCGTCGGGAATAGAGAGAAAAAGAGAGCGAGAGGGGAGGATGGGAAAAAAATTAAAAGCCAAACGTAATGGCCGTTCCCCGCTGTATGCTATACTGTTTTTCGCCAGACATTCGTTTGCGCGCCCCTCGTCGTTTTTGTTTATTGCACCTTTCTTCCGGCCAACAAAATTATTGTTTAAAAGCGACTTCCAACCTGTCGTAAATAACGCGACGAATACATAAACGACAATGCTTTAAACTATAAGACAATGTGACCTCCGCACAGAAATATATTTCATCAAAGAGGAAGTTCTCGCGGAACACCCTAAAAATAATAATAATAATAAAATTATTATAATAATACCGTTGGCTCGTCGCACGAAAAAGTTTATTCGGTTTATTTTATTTGTTATCGCACCGAGTCGCCGCGCGTGCACTGCGGCCGTGCTGCAGGTAAAATGTATACAATTTTTTTTACGACGACGACGACGACGCGCAAATGTATCGCCAACGTCTTGAAAATCAATTTAATCGACGTTTTGTAATTAACGGTTATTATTGTTATTATTATTGCAAAAATTAACGTCGCCTGTATAATGTATAGATAATATCACTATCGAACATTTTTCTAAATACGCTTATATTTATATATACGTTTTAAGGGGCGGATATTTTTAAAATGTAATTTTTTAAAAAATATTTCGGTATCGGTGAATATAAAACGGTCGATCGGTGGTAAATAGAAAACGATTTCCATATTAAAAAATGATAAACTATGCGGTATTTTAAATCAAAATCGTAAATTCGTATTTTTATTATTATTATTATTTTTTTTTTTTTTTATGTATCTCCTAATATTTTATCGGCTATAATAGGAATAATTATTTAAGAAAACAAATTTCTAGGTTAGTGGTGATAAAATAACTAGTTTATCAGCTAATGTAAGTGAATTGATTGAATCTGGAGATAATTGTATGGTTAACTGTTATTAGTAATGAAGTGTGTGATACCAGTTGGACACTAGTCATGGGTAACATGCCTATATTAATAATTTATGTGGAAGTGAAAACTTTTTAACCTGATAAAAGATTATAAAGTAATACTTGGTGAAAATGAAACAACATAGAATAGGTTAATGGTAATAGAGTTGTAGTATTCTGGAAAGAGAATGCATACAAATACAATTAACAAAGGAAGAAAGGAGACTCGGATTTGTGGGTTGAAATGAGTAGGAAACAAAGAAAAAAAAGTTTATAAGCAAAGTGAAAGAAATGGTTTTATGGATTGTGGAGAGAAATATAAATGAGTTGTAGGAAAATATGGCTTATATTTAAAGTACCACAAAGGAGATCATTGACGAGGGTAAGGAAAGAATACCAAGGAGACCAACGAAACTTGGTGATTGGATTAGGAAGTTCAGAGAGTTATAGCAAATACGAAAAAACAATTTAAGCTTTACCAGCAGAACAGGAAGAGAGATGATTGGTTAGAGGACAAATAACTGTGCAAGGAAGTTAAAAGGGTGGTACTTAAAACGAAGTTAAAGAAATATGATGAGCTGTATAAGAGATAACGAACAAAGGAAGATGAAAAAGAAGTTTATCGATTAACCAAGGTTAGAGAAAAACGGTCAAGGGATTTCCATAATGTATGGTGTATAAAAAGTTTGATAATAAAAGGGTATTCACAAATAATTAGGATATAAAAGAGATGGAAGGAGTATTTTGAGAAATGAGCAGTAGCCAAGAATGTTTCACGGGACAAAGATATGGTAGAATTAATTATATAGGAGGAAGTGTAGTGGGCTGTGAAAACAATAAAAAAGAAAAACCAGTAGTCCAGATAGTGTACCAATGGAAGTGAAGACAATTTTAGGTTAGCTAATTATAGGCTGGTTAAAATATTTTTTTTTCAATAAGGTAGGTAGAAGGGAAAATTGTATGAATAAAGAGTTTTGGAATACCTGTATTTAAAGGAAAAGGTGGTGTACAAGGATGAGGAAACTATAGAGGAATACAATAAATGAGTCATTGTAAAAAGAAAAATGGAAGTAAAAAGAATTATAAGTGAGACATCAAAATCTAAGAACCATTTTAATTTTATGCCAGGGAAATCAACAATTCAACCGCTGTTTTATATTTGACAGATTGTAGAAATGTATAGAAAAAAGAAGAAAATCTTATGTATGGCTTTTATAAATTTATAGAAGGCTTATTACAAAGTGCTGAGAAAGGTGCTGATGTTGACGTTAATGAGAAAGGAAGTTCTAAAATTGTATGCGTATTAGTTTGATACGACATATTATGAAAGTTCAAATAAGAGTGTAAGAATGTATTTTTTTCCTCAACTCTTCTATGAAATTTAGCACCACTTGAAATACTAAATACTAAAAATGAATTTATTTTTTTTTCAGTTAACCGAACTTGACGAAGGATTAAAATACTTGCTTGCTGCCTGATAGCATAGGTGTAAATACATTTTTGAAAGTGACAAATTTAATAAACAGGTGGTTGTAAATTTGAATACAGGGAATACAACTAATACCATTATGTATAAGTGTGTATACTGCAAGTGTAAACATATTGTACACTTTTTTGTATACTCGTAAATAGTACGAACGAATATAGAAATGCGTTAGTCCGAGAACAATAATAATATCTCAGTTTTTCTATGAATATGCCCACTGACGTGATAACACTGTGGTAGGCTATGTATTATACTACTATTATTAAATTATATTAATTTATTACACATCTTTTTCATCAATTTATAATTCGTTTTAAAACTATAATACATACAAAAACTTCTAAAATATTTGTTTTTACCTTCAAAAAATCTACCCCTTTGCCCTCCCTTAACCCAGTACTGGTAAACACCACTGTATCTTTGGTCCCAGAGCAGTAGGGCTTAAATCGATTTTGTATAGTTTTCAACGCAAACAAATGTAATGTCGATAATACAATATACACTTCTATGTAAACTATAATACGCACTAATACAGTATATAGAGCACTAATTTCGAAAATATCTACACAATTTTTAGTTAAGACCAAAAAGTAAAGAGTGAAAAATTATAATCGACAAAATTATAAAAAAAATAAAAAAATAAAAAATTTCTTCTACTTTGGAATCAATGATATATCCTAATACCTAGAGAACTCTAAAAGATTATATATCCCCTATCTTGGCTTCATTAAAACAAGAGTTAATCACGATCATTATAGGTACTATGGATACGGGATAAGCTGGATTAATTTCTCCCTATTCCATCTAAAAACATTTTCTCAATTACTACTATAAACTCGAGTTGAACTTTTGAATGTAACGCGTCTCAACAGTTTTATTCTCTTTTCGAAATACGGGACTTGCTAAACTATACTATTAACAGTTACAGCGTGTGAGACGTTATAATGCACCGAAAATAACTTTAGGTATGTACGATTTAACTATTACACTATAATAATATTAAAACAGAAATCTTTAATACAAATAATACTGTATAATATACTGTTTATTTAGTGAATACGGACTATAATATTTGATTTAATAATGCGTTTTAAAATTGTCCAATAAATGCAAAACAATATAATAGTGTAACTTTTTTACACTAAAATAAAACATTTTTTCTATTCAAATCCCTCAAATTTGATTAGAAAAAATGATTTAAATTTGTAAGAGAAAAAATATTTTTGTTTTTTATGTATCTACGTGATTTAATTAATTGAAAATAATATTATGCAGGGCAATAGCGTCATGAAGATTTGTTTTCTATACTAATCAGCTTTAGTCATATTACAAGAAATCTCATACGATCCAAGCAGTGAACACAACATAATAATCAAGAGCTATAAATAGGACACTCGACATTCTTATACTCCACCTTTTTCGTAAACACGATAGAGTTTCGCACATCCGCTCATCCAATTCGATCATATAGTAGTTGCCTCATATAGAATCCACACCGTTATCTCGCTAACCCCGTTGGAAGGTATTTTGAATTACTATTTTTTTCAAAAATATTTGCGGTTATTTAAAAAAAAAAAACTGAAATACGTTTACCTTCGATAGTATTTATGGCGTGGCAACAATGACTGTAACAATGGGATGTAAATACGCATTGCAAACAACAATAAACCTATATAATCAACGACGGTATCGGCTCGTGGACTTAAAAAACGTGTCGACCGTCAATTATTACCGACTGCATTGTCCTATCACCACACAAAAGAAATTATTATCATAATACTTAAATAATGGTTTTAAACGTCTTCACGATTATCGTTAGTTCCTAGAGAGTGTACACCGGTTAGCGACCACCTGACGACCCGCGGATCTGCTATTTTAGTGGGCCTCAAGAAGAGGTTTTATTGTCGGCAATCGGACAACGTGACATTTTTGAGTTTTTGCTGTTGTTGATAGCTTATTAGTTACATGCCTTTAATTTCCAATATCACAGTGACCCAATGTCTCTCCACTTATCCCTATCGTTTTCGGTTTTTTCGTATTCCTGATTGCCAACATTTTAAATTTCCTTGCTGTCTTTCCGGCGTCCACCTTTGTTTTGGTCGTCCTTATAGTCACTTAGTGTTCGGTGTCCATCTATATATAGTGATTGTCCAATCAGTTCTTATGATCTCCGTCACAAACCCGGCCAAACTTATTCTACTGATTTTTAAGAAAGAAAAATAATAGTCATAGACTGTCTAAAACCAAACTCCACTGGTAAACTACACACAGTTTCTGATAAAGCTCTACTAGAAATACGTCGACAATCTTTAACAAAAAAAGAAATGTAATCTTGGGAAAAAAAAACATTATATACAGCGCGGAAAATAGATTGAAGTCAAGACACTGTTGTTTCTATACTACAGTACTGTAGGAACTTTACAATCGAAACCCCGTGAAATTATACAAAGACGAAAAGATAGGTGCAAAATCTAACGAGGACAATAGAAAGACTACTCGTGGACCTATTGGAAGACTTAAAACCGCTCAAAGCTAAAATCAGTGAAAACAAAGAAGAACCTCGTGTGGTGGAAAGTATGAGAGGCCATAATTGTCAATGCGGAGACGTACTTTACGGCTGACATCTAATCCATTGCAGCTGTGATATGACCACCAAAAAATGTAAGAGGAGCGACCTCTTCGGCGCGCCAATTGACGAGGTCATAAAAAACACTCGATTGCTTGTCCGACAAGACGGAGGAGAGAAGACGACCGTTCGGTGTACCTAACCTAACAGTTGACGTTTTCGAGTGACCGCGGTACGCAACGCCGCGACGGCATATTGGATTACGCGCACGTATTTCGCGACCGGAAGTTCGGATACTAGCCACGATTACCGCGGAAACGCGTATCCGATTATCTATCGCGATATATTACGAAGTTAGGCGTACGGCGTATAGATAGCGTGCCTACCTATTGTGTTACACGAAACAGGCGCTATTATAATATCGTGTGTACGTTTTGTCGATTGGCTTAATTAAGCGGATAAAAAACAAAATCGTGCCGTTACGTCGGCAGCGGAGAACACCATACATACTGCTATTATATTGTATAGTATAGGTACATGACATAGAACTACACAAATACAATATGCTATTTATTATAAATACGCGTCCAAGTTATATTTTTTCAAACGCACACGGACATTCTCGTACAACACACGGGTATAATACTGCAGTACAGTTTACATGTGTACAATTGTGTTTTCTCGACTGCGTTCACAGTTCACCGTTCGCGTCCATACGCATCGTTAATAACGTATCGTAGACCGGTGTGTTTCCCAACCTTCTTTTTTTATTATTATTTTTTCGCTACGTCCCCTTTATTTCCCTAGTCCTGCCTCACAACCGATCAGCCGGATATCACTCCGTACGAAGTGTACGGAATATAATATTATAATATTACGTCCGTCGTCAAAACAGTCCGATTCGATCCGACTCTAATGCATACTCATAATTTTTAACTATATACGTCTCCTCCCGTCTCGCCCTCGACCTTCACAAACGTATTTTCCCTATCGGGTTCCGTCTCGGCAATTCCCGTAGTTTAGCCAAGTATAACAACGTAAATATCTCGAATACTATATCTATTAGAGAAAAAAGTAAAAAAAAAATACCGATACTACTGATGGGTACGGTTTCAGAGGGGAAATTGAAAGGCAGTATTATACACATAGAGTAATTCAATTCGTATCCGTAGGATAAACCAATGTTATCGAGAAATTATGTTGAATAGTGTATTATTAATCGTATTTTTCCCTTGTCGAGGTTTAAAGCCCAAAAATCAACACAAATCGAACCAAAATTGGCCAATTTTTACCATTGTTTGTATTAATAAATCTACATAGGAAACAAAAAATCTCCTCAATGCGCCAACTAGTTTAAAAATTCTAAATTAAAGTTCATATAGAAATGTTAATTAAGGTTAAGTTTTTGAAAAGTGGTAGAAAAGTTGTTTTCAGACATAAAAAAAAACAAATACATCATAGTTAAACCAAAATATTTCTCTATTCGTTCCAACCAAAATTTAAAAAATCACCTTTTATTGTTACTTTTGGATCTAGTAAGTGTCTTCTTTTTTTTTTACTTTACTATACAATTCATAATTTAATATATGGTTTTCATTGTAATTTGTTTAACTGTGATAACCGAGTTAAATTCAGAATCGATTTTTGTCGTTTCATGTTAACGGGTTAACGTCACAGATTCACTAAAGAAAAACTGGAAATGCATCATATATCCTATACATCCTATACTCGGTATTTGTGCTATTTTTTAAATCTACCTTGCAGATAAACCTGAATCGCGCATGTTTAATTTTTGAGCGTCTGGTAGCTAAAATTAAACATTTTTTTCCCCTAAATGTATCTTAAATACATTTTGCTTAACAGCTTACACACCACAAGATTCGTACGTCACGGTTATGCCGCATTTTTCTGGAGTTCATTCATTATTTCTCTGTTGTATTTTTCTTTTTCAATTTCATTATCTTCGTACAATTTGTTGGTTTTTGTTAGTGGGAGGGGTGAGTATTAAAGTTCAGGTGAATTTCGTAAAAACAAACTTTTCAGTGTTCTCGGGCAGCAGATAAAAATCCCTAGAATAACCCATGGCATAACAATCCCGGCAAACACATTGCAGCCGTCAACTCGTGCATCGCGATTTGTAGACCGTCCCCACTTCCCCTATCCCTTCGATCGACGATACCGCGGGGCGGTCGGTTCGCGGACCGTTTTACTAAAAATCAAATAGTTAGCACGCCTAATAATACAATAACTGCGAACGAAACGCCGCGTATAATTAATCGCCGGCCCGCGATATTAATTGTAATAACAAATTTACCCGGACCCGGTTCGTTTGTACGTACGCGGACGCGGGCGCGAGGGGTACGGGTCGGCGAGGTCTCGTCTCAAAGTTTACGGCGGAAAATTGAAATTAAACGCGAAAATAGACGAGCGCGGCCCGGGCAACAGCCGAGTTGATGCGAACGTGACAGATTTTGGCCGGCAGCGGAACCGAGTCACCGGCAGTTTAACCGCAATCAACGCGCGCGCGGCATTTCGTTTTCTTTTTTTCCTTTTTTTTTTTTTAATACCCGGCGTAAACCTCTCGCGAACGTTTCGTTCATTCGTACAACCGCTCGCTGAGTCGCCGACGGCGGTCCGGATACGTATACCTAAAATATTCTGTGTGAAAAGTACGAAAACCACAGCCACGCAAGACCCAGGTCCGGTGGCGTTTTCTCCGACGAAACGAGTTTTTCGCTCCGAGCGCTCCAGTTCGACGGGATTTAATAATAAAAACCGTTGCCGGTGGCAACGTTTTTTTTAAAAAATATTTATTAACCTAAAAAATCAGTTTTCCTTCATTATCTCAAATATAAATGAGAATTTCAAAAAATGACCGAAAATAGAGGTAAAACGTAACAAAAAATAGATCACGTTTCTATTGGAGCAAGATTTCTAAAAGAAAAGTTGTTTACAGACAAAAAAAATACGCATCATAGTAAAACCAATAGACTTCTCGCTTCACTCAGAATCCAAAAGTCGTCGATTAAGCTACATAAATCAATAGTTTAGTTTTGAGATAAGAGCGACTTTTATGATATTATATTATACAGTAAACACCGCCTTATTCGTATCAAATAATATCGAGTTTTCGACATATGTTCAAAAATACCATGCCTATAGAAAACACTGATATTATTTATAATTATTATAATTATTAGTTATTAGTTAATTAGTTATTAATTATTTTATTAAATAAATTCACCCAATATTTGCGGATATCCTATGGTCTGAATGTTGCTTCACAAACACTAAAAAAACATTTACAAATTTACAACTAAATACAATGAAACCTACTCACGGTACCATCAAAAGTGCTAGGTACCCGCAGATGTCCATTGCAGAAAGTATTTTTTATAGTCAAATTCATTCAACTACTTGCGTTTTCGATGCCGAATTCGTCAGCTAGTTTACGAATGGACAAGCTACTATAGTGTCTTTGCACCGAATAATTTCCATTTTTTGTTTGAAATGGAACGATTTCAACAATGTGGTACAAAAGGATCTGTTTCAAAGAACAAAAAATCACAGACTCTGAATAAGCACAACAAAATTACGGCTTCTGGTTAAAATAGAAAAATATGACAGCAATCATTTTCAGCGATATAAAAGTAATCGAACGTCAAACGTCGAATTCGTAGTTTTTTATACGATTATTTCGTTATAATGCTAACGGGAAAAAATAACACTGTCCGTGTCCGTTATAGACGGGTCGAAAAACATCGAAATATTTATCTTTTCGCCAGGACCATATTATTTTGACAGTTATATAACTGACCGCTACACACGGGTGTCCGTTAAGACAATTTCACTGTATATAACTTATACATTCCTGTGTATATACTCTACGAATGTGAGAGATTCATCAGAAATATCTACAGCAACGCATGTTTTTTGAAAGGTAGCCGACACTGACACCCAATTTTTTTTTTCGTGTCAAGCATCATACTGGTACTATAAAATAGTAGACTATACAATTAAATATAATTAGGTTTACAAATTAAAATACATAAGAATAAAAATAAATAAAATATAGTGAAATATATATTAGGTTTATTATGTCAATAA
This sequence comes from Cinara cedri, assembly GCA_902439185.1. NCBI lineage: Eukaryota > Metazoa > Arthropoda > Insecta > Hemiptera > Aphididae > Cinara > Cinara cedri. The sequence continues at coordinate 167,055 of CABPRJ010002390.1, read as the reverse complement.
GACGTTTTCGGTTTCATAGTACTAGGCCGCTTCCGTAGCTTTCTGGTTGGTAATTGTCAAGTCTTCTAGCGTAGAAGGTCCTGGTGCCATCGGGCATACCAATAGGTGTACCATCGTCTGTAATGTACCACAGTGACAAGAGGCATCTTGGTCATTAAAGTATCCTCATTTCAACATGTCTTCCATACGTGCCACTGTAACTCGTTTTCTGGGTGTGAGTTTTCTGCCGGTTCACCCAACACACCAACTCGTGTCGATTTAGATTTTAACAAATTTTCCTTCAAAATCGTGGAAAAAACCGGAGAAAAAATACACACAATACTATCATATAGTGATGGTCTAAAACTCTCGCAGAATAACAGAGTAATCGACTGACTAGTCGGACTACTCCGTGCGCAGACTTATGAGTTTTTATACGGTATACAACAAATTAAATAGAAAAACATAAACTCGATTAGAATCGATTTTTTTACGTTGATAAGCTTAAAACCGTGGTTAGATCACACTATTGTAGACGAGAAGTCAGGACGGTGTATTTAAGATGCCGGGTAGTTTAGTTAATGTTTTATACTAAAGGCAAAGATAATAATTATACACTTATCATAATACACCAGGCGATGCATTGATTATTTCATTAATTTTATTTTTATAAATAAATTTTTTATCTATATATTTATTTACTTTATTTATTTACGAGTATTAACGATTTTAATGATTTTGTTTTTACTTTATTATTTTATTAAAGATAAATCGTAATAAAAGAAAAAAAAACGATTTTCAACGAAGCTCGGTATATCGGTAAGGTCCATATAGTATTAGTCGTGATTTTTTCCCCTTTGTAGCCACAATAAGGTGTAACCCGGAAATCAACGGAAATAAAACCAAAGTATATCGTCATTTGTCGTCGGTATATCCTATAGTTGTTTAGAAAATCCATCGCGGATTTAGAAAAATGTCCCATATATTATTATAAAATGCAGTCGGTCTGAAATTCCGCATCATTATTACAACGTAGGTATAACGTGAACAATTCGGAGCATTTTTACTAACCGCGAAAAAATGTTTTCCGACGGGAAAAAAACATATCTCAGCTGTACAATATCTTCTTCGCCACGTGCAGAATATAAAAAACGACGGACGGCGAAGATTTCCACGTGATGTACGCGTAAAATTCCGACGCATATATTTAAATTCGTCTTTTGCCGTGCGTTGCAGAGAAAACGCGTCAAAAAGCGTCGCTAAAAATGTATACGATCCCGCGACGACGCGTTTCTCGTGGCATTTAATTCCAAACGGGTTTTTTATTTTTGTTTTTAATTAAATTATACGCACGACAACTACGGCGGTGACTAGACTGTAACGCGAAAACGGTGGCGGCGGTAAAAGTTTATTGTGATTTGTTGGTGTTTCTAAAACGCCCCGCCATATTTTTTTTTTTTTATCTTATGACGACGAGCGATTCTCTAGAACAGTATATACTTATTATTAACAGCAAGTATAATATACAGGGTATACACATTTTTGATTATTGTTTGGAACTATTGGCCGCATCACGTCATACTATATGGTACACGAGCCAGAATCTAGCAGATAGATAATGAAGTGGAGTGCTCAAATACAACCAAACGACTCCACTGAACCCACCCAACACTCGTCACCCTGTATAAAGACTCGCGGTGGAACATATTGGAAAACCGTAACTGTTACGTTATATATTATGGTAAAATTTGGTAAGAAAACGACTGGTGCGAACTGGTGATGGGTGGGGGGATCGTTAAACACCTACTCACATATTTCTTTAACCCGACACAGTGCACAGAGAATGACTTAGCACATGCGAATAAAATCGCCAAATATACACCGGCTATAAAATATACAATTTGACAAGGTTATACCAATCGTAAATTTAAGACGGACATAACAATTTTACCACTTAACATGTGAAACCATTTGTAAATCTAACCGGACATCACGAGAAGAAGGAGCACATATTATATTATATTACCTATGTCCGGTTTTTACATTTTACTAACATTTTACATTTTTACGGAACGGTGTACAGTATATAGTTTTCCGATATTGTAATTCGTATCACGTCGGTGTATTATTATATCAATTCGCACATTAAATGTAAATGACTGGGGGATTTAAACAATATCTAAAATACTACATTTTTACTTTTTTTTACATTCAGCTGGTCGTACGAATCGCATAGATATATTTCAAAATTGAATTATTGAACAAAAAAGATTATTTTTTAAGTACATTTTTACAACATAAACTATAATATAGTTATGTGCAGAACGACAGAACTAAGAAATTACGGTTTTTTTTATTTTCTTAAGTTTATTTAAGATACTATGAATCGAATAGCTTGGAACAGTATCATAAAAATATCATTTAAAAAACAAAAAGTATCCACGTCAAAAGCCATTTATACTACCTAGTTTTTGCTAAGTACCAGTTTTACATATTTTACTCACGGAATATTATGTTACGTAATGTACTTACTGTGTACTAAGTAATGTCATTAATTTAAATTAATTTACTTAGTATATACTAGTAGTTGTGATCTACTAGATGAGATACCTATTGATAGATTTAGGTGAGACTATTGCAATTTGACAATTATTAATCACAATCTGTGTAGTTTCATATTTTAGTTTTTCAGAGTTATAGTTACGCTGATAAAATTAAAATGTATGTATTATCATTCGGAAGAAACTTTCTTATATAAAGAATTGTTTTTTAAATCCTATCTGTATAGGTAATAATATTTATATATATTTATACAAACACATAGCATTAAAAAAACAAGAATAACAAGAATAAAAAAAAAGGAACCTATACTGCTAATGGATGCTCTACTGTAAGTAGAGATAGAGGTAGAAAGTTGAGAAGGTAAGAAATATAAAGCTATTCAATTTAAATCTTCACGCAACGATAAACCATTGCTAACGAAAAGAAATTCTGAGCGAAGTTCGTTTATACATTATTGAAAGGTCAAAATATTACGATTTCATCAAAATTGGATTTTCAATGCATGATTAAAAAAAAAACTACCTTAAACAATTCATTTTTTTTTTTTACCACTAAGTACGACCTATAATGAACCGCCAATAAAAATTTAAATCATTTTTGTTTTGTCAAATAATTATATCCACATAGTACCTACCAAATAAAATCTCACAAACGTAAAATACATATAAATAGCTTTGTTTTGAACAACCAAAAAAAGTAAATTTGATGTATGTGTCAATATTTGAAGTTTCTACGTATATTTTAAACTGAATAACAAAAAAAAAAAAAAATTGAAAACAATCAAACCATTATTTACAAAAAGTTTTCCGTTCTTCATATGTTTTTTTCTAGTTTTGCTCAATTATAAGGATAACTACTCGGAAAATCAAAAGAACGACTTATTGACTCATTAGCTAAATTAAAAATTAAATAAAAAACATTGCTTGTTGTTTTTCTACCAAAGTAATATTTCTGGTAGCGAATAACGGATAAAAATTTAAAATAATGAAATCGCAGGCCGAAAATTTGTTCGTTTTTATTTCACTCGAGTGCTTTTCCGGTTTTTTGCAATTATTTTGAAAACCCGTAAGCGTATCAATAAAAGAATTATTTAATGCATCGATTTGAACCGAAATTCAACAAAAAGTCTCTTATCATTTTTCGATTGGAACGAGTTTTCTATTCGAAAGTTGTTAACAGGCAGAAAAGAAGCCCATTATAGTTTATCTAATAGATCTCTCGTTTCACTCCAAATTTAAAAGGAACTTTCCATGAATTCCAAAAAAAAAAGAATCATTGACAGCCCGAAAAAATCAATACTATTATTAATACTAGAAAAAAAGCTATGTAAATTATAAAATTAACGGTCAAAGAGTGTGTGACGGAGTAAAAAGTTTAAAGGGCTAAAACGAAATATCGATTATTAATACTTTTCAGCGATTCGACTATAACAATATAAATGTGTAGCCAAGCAAAATTATTGCGTCACATCAAAAACGAGCTATTTATTAATTATTTTATCAGCAATTTTACGCCGATTTAAAATGATAGCGTTTTTGCTAAAAGGAAATTAGACTGGAGAGGTACTTTAGGAAGGTCATTTTCATTTTAGTGGGAAAACTCCTAAGTTTTCCCACTAAATTGAAAAACCATGGGAAAAATGTAGGAAAACGGGTAAATAGGTACAATATTAAACAAATATTATTAAAAAAAAAAAAATGTTTTAATATGTAGTCATTTTACCATAATAATAAGACATATTTATAAGCAAGACTATTAACGAAAATCCGCTCAGAATCGTCTTTTCGTTAGCAACGGTTTATCGTTGCTTACAGATGTACGTTAGATTTCCATTATATTACATTCTCGACATCTCACCTATAACAGTGGCTGCACCCGTGCCCATTATCTAGGACAGCTTTATTTAGTATGACGTGCCGTGATGCGCGATATCAGTAAGATTATACATTTATAATAGTTTTATGTTTTTACAAAATACTCCGGGTGTTCACCTATATAATCACGTATACATTAACAAAACTATTCGATTTATTAATGGTTTTTTTTTTTTTTTTTTTTGGTTTTTCAACGTACCTAATGTACCGAAATCCGTACAATATAAAAATATTACGTATACGTCGGCAATGACGTGTTGTAGTAGTCCGATCGACGACGTGAAAAATATCTCGAACGGACAGGTCAGTCGTGATGACGTTACAACGCTGCAGTGGCGGAAGAAAGGCATTATCGTTTTGACCGAGTGTGTCTAAAAAATTATTTCGGCCGAACACGTCCGTCCGGCCGTCACCGGAGATCAAAAACGTGAATATCGAATTAAAAAACGTAAAAGAAAAAAATAAAAAAAATAATAATTTATACATTACACATAAAAAAAAAAAAAAAAAAAAAAACATCAGAGGGGAAAGGCCGTACGGTATTATAAGAGTATACATAGTGACCGTATATTGATATTATTCTCTACTGTCCGATAAAGCGAGGTGACATCGTATAAATAAATCGGACGAAATATTCATAGTGATTTTACTCGTATTTATGATGGCAAAATAGGTATATAGGTATTTAAACGGTTTGGACTCGAACGCAGTCTTGCCCGTGACGGATTATAAATGCCCGTCGGTAAATGAACCCGTAAATAACTCTCCGTCCTACCCCTACCGATGTCTTTCGCCCTAATCCCCACCACCGTCCCGCATAAAAGGAAGATTTTCTCACCCGACAAAATTCAATTTTCATTATTTCAACGGCAAAATCCACGTGTTTATTAGACGCTCAATTTCCGAAAATCCCTATTCATATTTGTGGTCGCCTTCGTTTTAATAATTTCATAGAAACCGCGCGTTAAATTTCTGATAGTCGGAATACCGGTACGGTTGTTTTGAACGCGGAATATTGGTACGGTCGTTAAAAATCAGTGTTTCTTAAACTGTGTAAAAGAAAATTCATAAAGTTCTCTGCATGGTGTATTATCTCGCCTACGAAGAATTTAAAGAATTTCGGACACATTTTTCGAACTACTGAAAACAAAATATTTTACTGTACCAATATTTATTTTTATTTTTTTTTGAAATCAATAAATTACTTCACTGAGAAAAGCCCGAGTGCAGGAGGCCCAAAAATTATCTTAGTTTACAAATATTGTAAATTATTAATCACACATTAATTTCAAATCAATAACTAAATTACACAAGTACAATGTTAGACATGCTTATATTCCGCTTAGTTCGTTTCTTTTACACAAAACACAATAATAGATCGTAACAGTTTTCCTGTACTGTAATAATAGTAATATAAACTATCATCCAGTGGCCTTACCCAACGACGTCTCATAAAAATAATATTAATATAATTAATAGTGGAACGGTATACTGATTTGTACTTACTATTCGATTGTTTTAAAATAGAAATACTCGTTTATTCGTAAACTCGTAAATTCGGATCCATAAATATACGTATAATGTATCGTATAAATATTGTTTAGAACTAAAATGTAAATGAGGGCGATTTTTCATTTGCACGTGGACCCGAGTTTGGGACGAACCGACAACGATGTTAGAGAAACAACATAACCTTTTTAACTCGTTTGAAAAGACGAACTAAATAATAAAATCACAATACGGGTGTGATTCGAAATCGTTGAAAATTCCGATTATCGCGAGAGTGTGACGAAAAACCGGGGGAAAGTTCGGCAGAAGAAAAAAAAAACCGAAACGATTTCGCGACTAAGCGTATATAATAGGTATTTTAATATTTTTACGGTGGACATAAAAATATACACTCGCGCCATCTGTCCGCCGCCGCCGGGGATAGTCGATCGCGGAACATATTATTCGTATCGGTGCCGGATGCGCGCGCGTGCGGGCAGGGAGAAACGGACAATATCGCGGAATCCGCGAGATCGGTCGGCGCGCGTATTAGAGGACGGCGGTGTCGGGGCGGCGGTGTGGAAGGGGGTAGCCGCGGAGGGGCGATCGCGGGCATTGTAATTTTTCCGTCGGAAATTCGTATATTATAATATTATTATCGTTATTATAATATAATATACGCCCGCGTATATTATTATAAAAAGGCGAATGATTTACGCGAAAAAGGCCATCGCGGGGATTACTACTACGCGGGCCGGGCGGCGGGCGGGACGACGGCGAAGAACGGACGGGTTAGGCGGATTATTTTATTTCGTTCTCGAACCGCCGGCGCGCCCCCTCCCCCCGCCCGCCCCATCGCCCACGGCCGTACCAGAACCCCGGTGCGTGCGCGCGCGTTGAGTCGGTATTTTATGGCGGTTAGTGTGTCCCGAACAGGTCGTAGGGGTCACGGCGGGGCCCGGTCGGGAGATGGGGGATGGATGGGCAGAGTGGGCGCGCGGGAAGGGCGAGATCGGACCAAGGAGTAACCGTCGACGGTCCCCCCCTCCGCCGCGAGAGCAGGGGCGAGCGTAATAATAATAACATGTGCGTATACAATAATAATATACGCGCGGCGGATCGGACTGCAGAAAGAGCCGGTGAACGACGGACGGAGCGGCGGCGGCGAAAGAGGCCGAAAAGAGACGGAGGAGAGACGAACGTCGGGTCCGATAAGCCGCGGCGGTGTACGGCACCTCCCCGCCCGGCCGCCCCTTTGCGCCCGCCGCGTTATGCCGCGGCGCTCTCTCCGCGGCGGCGGCGGCGGCGGTATATACGAGCGCGCGCGCCCGTGTGTGTATAATAACAGCTCCGCCGCCGGTGCGCGATATTATAGCGAGGGGGCAACAAGACCCGTTATCCGTCCGGCCCGTCCCTCCGGTCCCGGGCGCAAAGGCCTAATTAGCCATAAACTCTCTGATTTATAACGCGGGAGAAAATGCAAATATGAAATATGAAAATGAAGATGGGTGTAATAAAAGTGATATACGGGGCTCTGCAGAGCCATTTCGAGGAGGCGCCCTCCGGAGTCACTCGTCAGCTTTATGGGGCCGTCCGTCATTGCCGTGACAGTTTACATTGCCGACCGCCCGCCCGCACGCCCCTTCCGCCCGTCCGCCGCCGCCACCCACCCCTACGCCCGTCCGCTTTTATAGGTCCGCTACTACGCAGCACTAAAAACACGGCCTCCGCCGCCACCGCCGTCGCCGCACATATAATATTATACAGCACCGCACTGCAGTGCGCCGCTCGCGTATATAATAATAATAATAATAATAATAATAATACGAAATACGTATATTACGTTGTGTATTATTATTATTATTATTTTTTTTTCGTTTCCGAATTTGTTTTTTTTTTTTTTTTTAATAATATTTTACTCGCCCTACCTCCTCGCCCGGCCCCCCTCCGCCGGCCGCACGGGCTCCGCCGATATTTGTCCGCGCCCGCGTACGTATCGTATATATTACAATAATTATTATTGTTATAATACCGTCCGGCGAACGGTCGCATAAGAGTAATAGGTAAGAACAACGTAATCAGAAAGGAAAAAAAAAACACACACACACACACACGCATACACCTCCGGAGCGACACGATGAGCAGCTATGCCCGAATTTACACCCGCAGACGTCTTCTCCGCGCGACGACGAATTATTTATTTTTACGACTCGCGTTGTTGTGAAAAATTAACAGTTATTGCCCGTCAAAATCCTCTGCGTGCTGCGCTGTCGCCGTCGTATGATATACGACGTACGCGTTAATATTATAGAAACCGTGCACGAAAATCGTTTTTTTTTTTTTTACGACCTTCCGCACCCCCCTACCAGACGTAGCGCGCGATAAGCGACTCTCGGCGCGATTTTATAACGCCCGCCGAAAACCGTTTTTTTTTTTATTTTTTTTTGTTAATTTCTACTAATGTGTTTTAATTTCCCTGTCCCGTTCATCCGCCCGTCTGAAAAAGAATTTCGTGTCACTGCGCGTTATTATTGCGTACCTACACGCGGAACGAAGCAATCGAATGGCTGATCTTGTCGGTATTCACTCCGATTCATTAACGATAATATCTGACCACCATACAAGCGCAACTAAGGGGGTGTTAGGAGGTCTTTTGTACCCCCAAGTTTAAAATTAGCACCCCTTCTCCCCCCAAAAACAACCCAATCGGCTTTTTCATAGTAACGACTAAATATTGTATCCTTGATTATATATTTCATAAATGATGAACAGAACAAAATACAGGTTTCCTACAGACAATGCATATTATGATGTGTGAATGTAAAATAATGTTAAAACAGTTTTATACAATTGTATGTAAAAATTGTAAATGAAAGGTGTGGTTGACAATTGTTAGAGCCGTGCAAAGGGAATTTCGGGAGCATAGCTCCCATGGGTCTTTGTTATATTTATAATTTTAGCACCACCAAAGTTGGTAGTCTAGTTACACTTATGCTAACCACATCCGCTGTCGTGGTACACAATTATTGCTATACGAGTTTTGATTTCTTAAAACCTTGGATTTTACATACTTCAAAAAAAATGCGTCGGTGAAATCACGTAACCTTGCAGACAGTCAAATTTCCGTAACCTATTTTATTTGTCTTCCGAAAAGGAAAATGGGTCAAAAATTATAATATATATAACTATATAAATGTTACAGGCACTGTTAGCCGGCGGACTACTAAATCAACTATATGGTAAATAACAATTTGATTGTTCGTGTTTTGAATGAATTTTAAAGTAATTTTATACTCAGAACACGCTAGTTCCAGCTGGGAACGCTTATACAATATTACATGTTTACATACAACAACAACAAAACTTTAATTAAAATAATTAAATTATATTTAGTTTTTTTATTTTGTAGTATGTCAATATTATAAATTCGCCGCCCCCTAGACGGTTTAAACAAATCACCGTAACAGACTACAAGATAAACTTGTTACGGAGATCTGCCATCCCTCCGATTGATTGTCTAACCGGCATGATAGCCGCAATATCAAATACAATAAAAACAATACGAAAAGAAAAAAACGACGGGTGATTCAAAATAAACGGCAGAGTTTATTGGAGACCCGACGTGGACACCCTGGACATTGTTTATTGTAACGATAAACGCAGTTTTCTATATGTATACCTGTTAACATTTATATTAATTTAACACAACATTAAATTTCACAATCTAGGTTTAAGCATTTTCACCTGCACTAGCATTTTCATGATACCTATACAAATTAAAATTTCACCTAAACAATTTAAGTTAACATTAAGTTGATTAAATTGCAAAATTAACATTGTATACTTCGATAATTAATACTTGAACTTTACATGTATTGAAACGTAGAATTTTTTTCTATTAATTCGATTTAACTGAGTGAATATTATTCGTTTAACTCGTCCCCGTGTAGGTTAGAAATAAATAATTGTTTAGTTAAAGAGGTAATTGTTAGATTTTCAAAGTCATCTTCATAATAATCGGGAAAAAAACTTAGAAAAATCGAGAAATTTTACACTTATAGAAGAAAGTTCGTTCCGAATCGTTTTTCGTTAGCAATGGTTTATCGTTACATAAGGGTATAAATTAAATTTACCTTTATATCCTACCTTTCTGACAGCAATTCGAATCATGTCAATCTCTATTTAAATTTAATACAAAGTTTTAAATTGTAAACTGTAATTTAAATCATACACAATTTACCGCTGGTAAACTATTCAATTATCATAAAAAAAAAAAGTATATTTATGTATTTCATTTACACTGTACAAAATAATAATAATATTATATTATATTATATTTACACTTGTAATAAAATTATAATTTCGGACGCACGGTGAATAATTAATGTTTGGAATAATTTCTCTAAACGGGCGTAGGAAATATAATATCATGTATGTTGTTATACAATTTAATAGTACGAATTTCATAAACGCTCAAACGGAAATTTTTAACAAAATAAAAACCGTACGAAAGTACGTCATGAACGTATAATAATAATAATAAGCTAAAATATTATTTAATATAAGTAATATTGTTCGTTTAATATTTCAAACACAAAACATCGATTTCATTGGCCGGGGGAAAAAAACTATATCGAAAATAAATAATAACAATCCGTTATTGCGCATATTTTTTCCGCTTTCCCCGAGTTTTTTCCGGATTTTTGAAGGATAATCGAAAAACGAGACCGTCCGACGCAACTAGACTAGACGACACGTTTTCTATCAAGAAAAATACTACGCCGGAGCGAGATTTTCGGTGTAGAAAATAAATCGCGAAAACACGTATTTATTACATACGATTCAACATTAAAATATTATAACCTGGAAACACGTTTCGTTCGTTTATATTATAGTAACAAAATGCGCGAATTCGGTTACACGATGTGCTATAAATATTCGCGGATTATAATTATTATAATTATTTCGCATAGTGAAGGTCTAGAGACACCCCTGTCTATAGACAATATGGGCATGTATAGAAATAAAGTTAAAAAAATAATTTAACATTTTTATAATTTAAAAAATCTTAAACAATTGCGTAGTCCGCTCATTACAAGTATCACATAAAAGCGATCGCGAGGGCTTCGCTCCCATGATGCCTGTGATTTGTCTATAGTTTTAGCACCTCCAAGGTTACATCTATGGATGGCATTTAACGTTTTTTCACAAATAACGTCTTAATATTATAGGACACGTTAAAATGCCTTCAGAGGGTAAATTATACACGGCGTTTCCGAAATGAAGGAGAACACTATTCAGTGATGGTGTGCGCACGAGTAGGGAGGTTAGAGATCATATTCCAACCCCTCTCCATTGGCTTTTCAATATAACAACTATCAGTATTAATTTAGTAATTTTATCTCGAAACGTAAATATTTCAGCCATAGGAAAAAGTCGATGAATAGGTTCAAAGTCGATTTTTTTTTAATCCAGCTTTTAAGAACAAGACTACGGTTTATTTGTGAATTACGTTTACTACATTTCTTCCGATTTGGATGCGCCACTGGATGTCCGATTGACAATATTTTTTTTAGAATTTTTTCTCTTTGTTCAAACTCAGGGCGCTTTTACATTTAGTTTTATAAAATCCACTGAATTTTAAGAAATATTTATAATTCCATAAAGTTTCCTGCAAGTACCTACTAATCGTTGTGTCACATCATATTTAAACATTTTCGCACGGTTTTGAAATTTAAACGCTTTTAACATAACCATAATGACGTGAAACATCTATTTTTAAAATAATTTTACAAGATAATTTTCCTACAGTAGAAAAAAAATTTAAAAATTTCGTCATTTAGACACTTCATTAAGTATAGCCATTTGCTAGTTTTCTATTTTATTCTAGTAACGCGTAATCCGTAGAAATATACATACAAATTAATAAATATTAAGAATTAATTGTATAAGTTTTTGTTTTTTTTATTCTGAATACAGCGAGAAATACATTGGTTTTAGTAGGTATATGATGTGTGTGGTTTTCTTTTTCTTATGTTTACCATTTAACAACATTTTTATCAGAAACGTTGATCGGATTTTTAAATTTAGGTTCTTTCCAGAAGAAAATATTGTCTAGTTTATGGAATAGTCAATTTAATAATTTTCTTTGCTGCGTCCTTAAAATCGAGGAAAAAACAGATAAATTTACTATAATAATACGGTTTTTTTTCATCGTCATTCGATTCAAAAAAAACATATCGTAGATACCTGAAATTTTCATAGAATACACACTTATATTATTATCCTTTTTTTAAACGAGATAAAAATATTGTAAAACATTCTGGTTAATTTTAGCTATGTATAGGCATTTGACTTTCAATTTGCTTTTCCAATATGTTTTTGGCGTTATAAAAAGTAGTCTCTAATGAAATCGGTTGATCATCAAGAGTTCCTTAGCTATATATAATATATTATTATACCGGATCTGTCACTGAGAGACGTATACTCTGTATATAATCGTAAAACAACGCAGATTTAAATAATCGTGAAATTATCGTTCGGAATTGTATTACTGTCAACGTCAGTTAGATTAGGTACACTGCACGCTCGGAAAGAAAGAAACAAAAATAAAAATTACAGTGTTTACAATAGTATAATAATATTCGGTATACGCTATTGGATTCGATACGTCTCGTTATTATTACAAGAGTCGTGACCCCTCCGGGTATACAAAATATTATATAATGCACGAATAATGTTCAGGTAGGTACCTACGTAAGCTTTCTACACTATAATAGCATATATTATTATTTATTTCGTACTTATACATATATTTTTTTTTTCATAATAATATAGTACGAATATTATTTAACTATACGTTATACGATTATAATATACCAATCGATGGCCGATAATTTGTTTATTTTTTATTTATATATTATTGGGTATATAGACAAATCTCTGACTGTATACCAGACTTTATCTAGACAAAGAGTTTAGATACGTCTATCACGACGGCGACGTGATATGTAATTCCAGACGAAAAAAAAAACAAACCTTAAAACGACGATTTTAAATACATGTTATTTTCCAGTAATAATATATCGTTACATGAACAAATGTATAAGGATCCAAACTCTTTTTGTTCGATTTTTTTTTTATTTTTCGTAATATTTTTTACGTTTCAATCATCTAAAAATATACCTATATTTATATAACACGTATAGCTATTATTATTTCTATTATCTCGATGATTTTCAATATTGTTCGTCCGATTATGTAATTCGTATTAATATTAGACACGAAATCAAAACGTTTACGGTTTGCTCAATGAAAATTCGGTTTCTATAATAATACATTATAGGTACAAAGCTATATATGGCTTTCATTACGTGTTCCTCAATTCTCGTCTTCAATCGTTTAATCGGCTTGCTGCAGTTCGTCATGCTTCCTTTTTATTACTTCGTTTAGAATCGTTTTTCATTAGCAATGATTTATTGTTGCGTACAAGCGTAAATTAAATAACTCTATGTATCCTGCCTTCCTATAACTTCCCATCTACGACAGTGGCACACCCATCATTAGTATCGACTCTTTTTATGTACATGTATACAAGTATCCGTAACGGTCGGGATTTAATAAGATAAAAATACGGTACAGAACAAATAACAAATAAAAAAAAAAATACGTCCGGTGTTTTTTTTTTTGTCCTTTTACTTTTAAACCATTCTCGATAGAATATCCGCGTGTACGTACGCGATTTCGGAAAGATCCCTGAAAATTCGAGTGTCGTTTCGCACTCCCCCACCTTCTACCATATAACAAATAAAACCATCGACCACGCCACGTCCTTGTTTTATAAAAAATAAATATATATATTTTTTTTACTTGTGTTCGTCTATTTTTTTTACGGGGTTCGATATAAAGTGGTTTGTCACGCGGCTGAAGACTGTATAAAAGAGAGTATACTGGCACGTTGACAAAACCTGCGACCCGGACGACAAGAGAGGCTCCTGGGTTTTAACGCGCGTGCCCTACTCGTTAAAGGGCCGCACACAACAAATATGTACACGACGTTATTTATAGGACGATAAAAAAGGATTTGTCTTTTTTTTTTATTATTTCCCCTCTCTCGCTCTTCGTTTTCACGATTTTTTTTTTTTTTTTTTGGAATGGATTTACAAAAAATTATCCCGGGCAGTCAATTACCGCTGCAATCAATGACGCTGTCAGGATTACGGAAGCCAAAGGGTTGCCCAAACTTTTGCGCCGCGTGTTTATTGTTGGCCATTTGTTCACCCGGGGCCGAGAGTCGTCGGTCGAGGGGTTAGCGTGCTTGAGGTGTTCTCGAACTGTAGAGAAACACTCGAGTCCATTAAAAAAAAAACACCTGATATACCTACCTATATACTACCGCATTAATTCGCACTGCGATTTGTCTTTTTTTCACTTTTCGAATAAATTACTCACTATCGAATTCGCGGCTTATCTAAACCGATCTCTCGAAATAATTATAGATTTCGATTAAAAAAAAAAAAACCTAAGTATAGATTTTTATTAGATATTTTTACAATTTAAATCAATAGTAACTACGAAACAATAAAAAGCACATAGAGGTATAGAATTATGTCCGATTAACGAAAAACGATTCTAAGCAATATGTTTGTGTAAACATGTTTCAATCGGAATATAAATTGAAAATTGTATTAATTTGTTGCTATAAAAAATAAAAATAAAACATTTTTGTTGTAAATATAAAATCTAATTTGTCCGTGTTTCTTCTTATCGAATTTTATAATAAAACAAAATAAACCTATTTTAAGTAGCCAAACAAATTATATCCATATAAATCGTAAAATAACACGCGCAATGTCACGATTTTTACGTCTATGAATTTTGTATAACCACGATTTCATCTTACCAAAAGCTTTGTATTAATTTCGCTATAATTTTCGAGTCCGTTCCCAGAATATGCATATCAATGATTTGAAGTTATCCTACCCACTTTACCTGATCTCGTCAAAATCATTGTAATAATTTACTAGAATATTTGAGTCTATTTCCAGAAATTTAGAGTCACCCAAAGCTCGGATAAAGTTACTCGCAAATTCTCATAAATAATTCGTGAAATTTCGACACCGGTTTCAAAAAAATCTAAGTAGGCCGACTTCAAAACGTTTGATTTTTACGGTCTTTACCTAAATTTGAATTTAAAATTTAAAAAAAAAAACCGTGATTACAGATTTTTCTTATTTTTTATAGTGTCATATGAACAATAAATGAACCGTGTATGTGAATTTTGAGAGTTTTTGGGAAGCCAAACAAATTTAATCTACGTGAAATCACAAAAATTTCAATTATAGTTATTAATAGAAAATATTCAGAAAATACCAGAATGGTTTTTGTTTTACGTTTATAAAAAATGCTAATATAAATATTTTCAGTGAACGTTTTAGCTATACTCTTACAATTATTTTTAATTGAATAATAACACAAAAAAAAATTCAAAAATAATAGCATTGATTAAATATACATATGTATATTTAATTAATGATTTTAATGGCCGGTCGCTTTCGTGTGAATATTCCCAATATTAAAAATACTATACGAGGAATATCGAAAAATGCATACCTCCTCAATTATTGGCACAATTCGCTAACAAAACCCATTTACCCCTGAAGAACGAGATATCTATAGTAGAATAAAAGGTGATTATAGACTGGGGAGGGGGGAGGAGAAAAATGTAAAAAAAGCAAACATCAAGTAATTCTAAAATATTAGCACGTTTACTTATTTATATTTTTACGATAAAGGTTTTGGACATATTTACACTGAGTATTACCAATTTACGATATTGCGTAAGATAATTTCGAAGCCAATCGTTTAAGATACACATAAAACCGGTCGACACGTTTGTTTTTAATTGATTTTATATGTACCTGTACGAATACTTATTACGATATTTCTCGATGCATTACCCGATATAGTATCGGTGTATCTATAATGAAAATTAACACCATATTCGTAAATAACCGCGTCACATTCTTCGGTTGGGTGAACTAAACTTATATTTTAACATTGGCGTCATGTCTGACAATTTAACGATGTTATAGTTCACGCAAAATTCCTTCAACGCCACTATACAATACGCCTCGTTATGTGCCCCGTATAATTTAATACGTTCATTGCGTGTGTACATTTGAAGAAACGAAATTTCCTTATGTTAGATTGCATGTGAATTATACAAAACAAAATATGTATATATATAAATGATCTTAAAATGCCTATTCAAATTTGGTTTTTCCGAAGATTTAGTCACCTCGCAAGATGTTAGAACTCAGACGTATAATATAATAATATAATAAATTTGATACGATTCCAAACCAACGATTATGTTTAAGGCGTACATTATTTTACATATTTATCAGAAAAAAATATTCTTAAGAAGACTATATTCATAATTTGTCTTCTCCGTCTTACAAACACACGACATAGCAAATTTGCGGTCAGCATATCAACTAGTTTCGGGCTGTTAATAATATTAAAATGAATTAATCTATGTTATATGAAACATAAAAGGAAGAGTATTATATTATTACGTTGTTTTTGTACGTTGATTTCTTTCGGTTTATTTTTATTTTAAGCGAGATTTGAGTGTGTGAAATAATATCTCAATACAAAAATGCTCGCTAAAAAAATATTTAAATATCAGAATAAAAACTGACGCGCAAATACAGGTAATGTTCTTATACCTTTAAATTCAAATAATTTGTCAATTCACACAAACATAATAATACTGAAAACATAAAATAGGTTATAAGACAGCGATCAAAAATGTATATATTATATAGTGTCATTTAATAAACTATTCATAATATTAAAACGTATACATCTTTACCGGGAGTAAGGGAGGGGACATAAAGCTTGTGTATTTTTCAATATTGACCATAAACGAGGTAATAGACTTAAACAAGTATATATAAATAAATCGTCGATAATATAACTTAAAAAACGCATTAACGACAACTTTTTAACATGGATAGCAGGATACGTTTTTGAAATGGGGTCAGTCGAAAATTTGAGAGACGCTATTATTATTATTATTGACGACAATTTAATACGAAACAGGCGTGATTCTATGTGTTTTCGTAAAGCGGAAAAATAATCAAATTTTTTTCATTCAGTTGATAATAACATCATACCATCCGGTTTTACGTCTATATTCATCTAAAATGTAATACAATACATATTTTAGAAAATTTTAAAATAAATCAAATGTTTGCATTTATATTTCAGAAAATTTCGAAGAAATCAACAAATTACAAAAAAAAAAAAAACACATCTATTTCATTTTATTTAATAATGTACGTCCTATACAATACAAAATGACGGAATTTTTATTTTCAAAAAAAAAAAAAAAAATATTAAGTGAACGATACTAATTCGCGTTGATAATTTTATGGAATAATTTAAATAATTTAAGAGCTGACGAAAAACTATACAACACATTTATCGGGATGTGCTGTACTGTTTTTTTTTCATATTTTGCATGATAAAACTTTTAGAGTAATTCAAAATGATGTGCCAAGAATAGGTCAACAACAAGAGTAATGAGTTCAACGGGAAAATATTCACTACTAAAAAAAAAAATAATAATAATATATATAGTCGTCAAAGAATATAAATCATATTTTATATCTAGCATATATAAGTTTTTAAAAAACATTATCATGCAAAATTTATGTTTTTACTATAATATAATTTTAATTTTTAATAAAAACAAAAATACGAGCGTACACACTTTCCTAACAAATTCAAGGCTGAGATTAGTTTTTTTTTTGTTTTTGTTTATGACAATCAAATCAATATGTAAATAGAAACGTGTTATTAATAAAATATTTGAACACGTTCCACGCGATGCAGGTGCATTATTTATGTAATAATTATTCGTTGTATCCAATTTTTTAAACAATAAAACGTGTCTTATAGTTCAATAAATTTACCATTTTTTTTTTTCATTATTATTATTATTTATTTATGTAACAAAGATAATAGTTCCGTAATATAGTTGGTCTCTGGTGAACATAAACAAAGACTATACCGACATTAATATTATAGTAGTATTATTCAATTTGATTATATGTACTATACACGTCTTATTTAAATATTATCTTATGTTTTTGATAGGTAAGTTATAGAAAGTGTTAGCGTATAATATATAGTATACATTTTATTGCTTTTATTGCTCGTATTATTACAAAAATGAAAAAAAAAATGTAATCATAAATTATTGTCACTCGGGACACGATATTATCGATGTGAAGTGTGTGCAATTGTATTATAATATTTTTTTTACTATTATAATAATAAATAATAACTAATCGGAACTATTTAAATTATAATTGAACGATAGTAAATAATTTTAGTCTATAGGAATAAAGGTCACCGAAAAACAAAATTCCTAAATCAAAAAATAAAATATTTAAAAAACCATAATTGTAATTTCACATACAATTTTGAAAGAATTTGGTAACTTAGTATAGTATCATGGTACGTATGTGTAGAAACCTAAATAAATGATATATTATGAATAATTCACTCCTTAATCTATAAATAGTTGGCATTTTAATTTATGTTCCATAATTTGGATCTTGTTATGTCGTCCTCATTATAAACTGAGCAGAAAGAAATCAGACAAACGCAAATTGACAGTATAGTGACGAATGATATAAAAATTAAACTTCTATGGGAGGCCTACAACAAATATTTCCATAGCTATTAACATTTTGAAAAAAAAAAACATGCTGCTTAAGAGCAATACAAAATTTAACATTTGTTTAATTCATTCAAAGTATTAAATTATTTCAGAATTAATATACAGCACTGTTTATTCATTTCAAAACGCTTTTTTCTATGAAATGAAATTATAGGTGGTACAAAGTTCTAATAATGGGTATTTGAATAGTTAAACATTGTATTTTAAATTATAAATTTCAAAATTAATTTTGTAAACCTACTTGAATTAAATACTCAGTTAAATTAAAATATATTTGAGAAGTATTTAAATTCGATTTTAAAATTTAAATTAACTCACAAATAAAATTCACAAACATATTTCGAGGGGGGTCACAACCACCAACCCCCAGCCACTAGTTGCGTCACTGTATTTTATCAATGTTATCAATAATATTATTTTCCAAATGAATTAAAAATAATATAGTAAGATTTTTATTATACTGTTTTAATAGTTCTATGAGTAAATTATAATTAAAATGTTATAATATGGTTTTGAAAATAATATTATTTTATTATTAATTAATGACTCCTTAAGGAACACAATATTACAAGAAAAAAAAACTGATTTAAAAAAAATCTGAAATAATCTAATATACCTATATCACACGAAAACTGCAGTATTCACTGATAAGCAGGCACATTCCGTCCATATTTGTAGTATCCATATATTATGTATACAAGTACATCCCAATTCTTATATTAAGTGGGTTGGAGCGCACCTGGTTTAATCATACGTTTTAGACCGATAAGCGTATTTGAATATCCGCCAAAACCGTGATATTTATGAAAATTTCGTTTAAATACCGAGTTGTATTTGTATTTATTTTAGACATGCCGCATACCAGATTTTAAATCGAAAATCAACTCCCCAGACGTTTTGTCGAAAAGACCGTAAACACGTTAAAAACTAAAACCGAACATTGCTATTTGGTACAATATGTAGGTATGTGTGTCCATGACGTCCAAAACGGCGCATTCGTCCGTAAAAACGTCAGTCCCCTTTCTCCTTAAACGGGTATCGGGCATTTCCTAAGTGAAAAAGTCTTATTCGACAAAACGGCCCCAAGAATGGTAAAAACCGTATTTTTTCAGTTTAACATTATAATCGGAGACAATTCGGAAAACCGACCCCGCGACCTCCTCAATATTATTACATTTCATCCGGCGGCGAGCACAATAACATTTGGACGCGTTCGCAAACGACACGCACTGCAGCAGTCGATATGCCCTAATCCATAATTGCATCATCACTATAATACTACGAGTATATATTATTATTATAATATATATACGCAGCGATAAAAATTGATAACGGCGACGGTCAATTAATAACGATCGCCCCGGTTAACTTTCAAACGTAAAAATACGAGTAATAATAATCGTAAAGCCACGATAAAACAGTATAAACGTATATTTTATAATAATACATAGAGGGTGATGCCGCGGAAGTCCGTCACGGAGGAGGTCGGATCTGCAGTGCCGAACAACAGTTCGCGTGTGCGACCGCAACTTTCTAGACGACAATAACAACCGCCGCCGTTATAATAACGTTATTGTTTTACTGTTATTAGGTATTATTAAATTTGAAAAAAAAAAAATCGCGCAATGCGAGAGAGCCGATATACAGAGACAAATCGCGCCGTCGTGTATTATTGTTATTATTATGATTATTATATTATAAGATATAGACGAGACGGGCGAAGGAAGGGAGAAAAAAAAAATTAGAGACGTTTCGAAAAACGACTGACTGACTCGATCGTATATATATACATACAATATGTATGTATACGATTGAAACTTGTGCCGTAAAACGGTCGTTACCGTGTGGCCAACTATATTATACACCGTTTATACGAGGTATATACAATATACACACGGATGTATTTTTTTTTTCTTTCCACTTCCGAAACGAGAACAGAAAGTAAACAATTGAATAGATAATAAAAATAAATAGACGCACGCTACACAAAAAAAAAAATACAGACCGTCGTAAACGCAACCGTCATAATGATTATATAGTATACGCTTAATAATAATGTCGCTCAATTTCGTTTCGGAAAACTTCGGCTCGGGATTTTATAAATATTATAAGTTAAGTATAAAGTATATATATATATATATATATATATATATATATGTGTGTGAGTTGTCAATGTATAGAAGTGTCGACCTGCTCATGAACATAATATAGGTTCATAGTATAGGTAAGGTTAAACTTTAGGAAAACCGTATAATCGAATTAATAATTTAGGAGATTTGTTCGTTTCCAGCCTCTCTTGGCGCGTTAGAATTCCTTTGCTAGCTGTTAAACAAACTTATCGATTAGAGACATTGAATTCCTTGTCCATCAATCATCTACGGCCTTGTAATCTTTTACGGGTGGTTTGTAAGTTGTCGTATATCTTATTATTTAATCCGGAAAATTGTAACTACATTAATGAAGTATGATATACTATTATTGTTCATTATTTAACTACTCAGATGCTTCATTTGAAGTAATATTGCATTATGTATTATGGCCATAGAGCCCAGTGCGTATATGTATTCTCGCATCTCTCTAGGCTCTGCCAATGGTAACCATTCAGCATTGATACTGATATAACTAAAGTGAACGCACAACTATTGCTTCGGCGGCCAATAACACTGATAGGCGACATTAAGGAAATAATAAGGGAATAATAATAATCAAGGGAATGTGTATATATATATATATATATATATATAGGAATATAAAGGACATAGCGAAGTGACGTGAGCCAACTATACCGAGTGATTGGTTCTCAACTACCGGTCAGCGATAAAAAGGGTATCAGTCCGTATTGTATTGGACAAAATTAAATTTTTAATCTTTAGGCTATTGAAACGAAACCCAAAATGGTCCGAAGTTCTATTTGATACGTCATCTGGTGGTCCGCGATTGCTAAAATAGTTGAGAAACTTATAATTTATATTATACATATTGTATATATGCGCGTATACCGTTACCACGGTTACCATTCGTACTATACACTATCACCATTACGGTACCTAGTTTACACGATGCGTAGTACCTTGTCATTAGTATTATTGTCACTCACACTAATACCTTCTATGTAAATAGTAGAAATAGTACGAGTGGAAGTGGAAGTGACAAGTGCGAATGAATAGAACCGAGTTTTATTAAATAATACCTGTGCAATATTATTATTAGATATCATTATTATATAAAAGCCCCCTTCCAAAACGGCGAACGGTATAGACTTAATATTAGATCTATTATTATTATCATTTTTTTTTTTTTTTTTACTAGCTTGTAATTATACATCACATAATATTATATTAAATTATTTACGTGACACGAGACCGTCCCATGTACAATATTTCCCTCGAGTTATTTAATTATACATACGAATGGTAACTATACACGTACGTAATTCTATAGCCACGTATAGTCGTCATCGTTATTCGGTTTTTTTTCGCCAAGACGCTTTGTCATTATAATATTTTCACCACCGTCAATTTCCAACGGCGCGTGTTCAACAGCAGAATACAGGGGTGGGAACCGTAGTGTTACCGCATGACATCGGACTGCCGTGTCACAAAAAAACTAACCGGCGATGACGATAGATAGGCGTCTCAGAATATTAAGAATATTAATTCGTATTAAGAACGCCGGATTTAAAGTTGCTAAAAATCAAATTCGTTTTTAATAAAAAAAGCTGAAAACACATAGCCGCTGTTCAAGAGGTCTTGAGATTAAAACATGAGAACAAAAATATCGAAAATATGACTCTACCTCTTCTATTAGATTTACACGTGATTATTCAGTCCATGAAATTCACCACAATACTCGTTTACTCATTCATACAATTCCCTATAGAGTTCATGGCACGTCCAATTTCTTGTTTGAATTACAACAAAAACTAACACCAATAGTGATAGAAACAAACGCTAATTAACAAGAAATTTCAAATGAAAACAGATATAAAAAATTACAAAAACAGTACTGCCATAAAAATAAAAAAATAAACACAGCTAGCATTTCAATTCTGGGTGCTTTACCTTTTATTATAGGTATTTATCATTTTTTTTGATACACCGAATTTACTGATTTCTTGGCTATCGGATATAAAACTATATTTGCAACGTATACCGTACACGGATTTATATTAATATTCATGGTTACTACTAGTGAATATATGCACATAATAAGTATAAAATATAGATTCCTACTTCACGGTAATGTGCGACTTTTTTCTAAAATATGATGTACCTGTATAAGGTCAATTTGCTGCGTCTCTCTGGTTGGGATTATATATTACACATTTTATGTAAAATAGTATTTACTATGAAACCTACGAACAACTTGTCCAATATTTTCATATCTTAATAAGGTATTCATAGTTAAAATAAAGAGACAGTTAAACACGGAAATATTTTTAAAAAAATAGTAAATTGTATTGAAAGTATTGGTATTGTAATAGTAAGTAATTAGCTATTTTTCTTTAAAAAATATTTAGATAAATATTTGAATATTTGCTCTAAACCCAACAAGGGCCACAATCGTGGATATGCGGAATATCTTTATTTCTGTATCACGTGCAAGGCAAACAGAAAAAACAAAACGTCAGTGATGATTCCCCTTAAAATAATACTTTTGTTACGCACGCATATAGGTAACTTGATGGATTTATAATTTCATTATTTTTATTTATAGAAGACGAATAAACCATTACAATATGTCATTGGGAACGGCTTATCGATGTCATTGCAAAAATAATAATAATGCATTTTTTTTTCATTATTATTACTTTTATTAACTTAATAATTATTGACATTGTTTGTGTTTTTAGTTCGTTTTTGCGAAACAATATGATGGACATTTACTATAATAATACAGAGAACTCATAACAATAGTATAATAATAATAATAATAATAAATAATGTAAACGGATATTCATTTAAAGTCTTTTCATATAAACAGTCATTTATTTATAATTTTTTTTTTTTCTAACTATCCAATATACCTGCAGGTTTTCCAAGTAAATAACATTACATACGTATATTAATTGAAACGTCAAATGAAATGAAAAAATCACAAACAATATATTAATATTAATATTATTATAAAACGTTTCGGTATAATTTAGTTGTATATGTTTAATACGAACAATTTTTAGATTCAGAGCGTAGCAAGGGAGCTATTGATTTTATAATGCTGTTTATTTTTGATTCTAGTCTGTGAACACGTTTTTTCCTAGTAAACTTGCTCCAATGTATAAGTGTAGCATTTTTCCTGAAAGCTCAAGTTGTCTAAATTGTACTTAAAAACAGGTAATTTTTTTTGTTTTCGGCGTCATTTTTTAAATAAAAGTACTTTAAAAACGTAGGAAAACGTACAATTTCACGATTTCATTATTTTATAAAAACACGGATGACGTTTTTTACCAGAAAAAATAATTTAGTTGAAAAATAACAGGATACTTTTTTTGTTGCCTTTTTTATTTAATTTCTTACGGTATCATAGCCAAAAATGTTGAGCCACTATTGAACTTAAAGAAATTTAATTTTTGGGAGTTTTTTGCTGTTATTCGATTATAAACACACATAGAGATTTGAAACTTATAATACATAGCTAGTTTACCTAGACATGGTAAAATTTCCAAAAGCATCGGATGACTTTTATTCCTTTTTTTTAATTTTTTTACAGTGGTACTTTCTTTTTATTTTATGCTGTAAAATACTTTTATCCTAAAAAACTTGCTCAGATGTATAAGTGCAGCACCTTTTCTAAAAGTCAATTGTATCTACTTAGTAAATACATAGGTTATTTTTTGATTTTCGAAACGATATTTAAAATAAAAACTATTAACCTATTTATTATTAAATTTAACTATTAAAAAAATACGATTTTTCATGATTTCGTTCTTTTAAATAAGTACCTACCACGTTTTCTAGCACAAATATGGCTCCAATTTTAAAACAACGAGACATTTTTTGTTGAATTATTAATTTTGTTTTTAAAGATGCAGTTCGTTATTTGATTTTTGAATTAGTTTTCATATCAATCGAGAAATAACATAAGAAGGTTAGGTTAAAAAAAATTACGGCAGGTCAAATTAGGTACTACCGAATTGCGCTCAGAATCGTCTTTCGTCAGCAATTTATCGTTACTTATAAATATAAACGAAATAACCTTACGTATCCTACCTTCCCAACTTTTCACCTACAACAGTGGTCGCACTCGTCCCCAATATCAGCTCTTTTTTTTTTAATTCTTCATAGGTGCATCATAAATATATATATCTATATTTTTATTCTGAGCGTACTTCTTTTCGATATTGTACTGAGAATGTTCCGAAAACGTAAGTTTATTATTGTTTTTAACGTATTATTTATCCACGCGTTTACTATTATAAAATCCCTCTTTTCGTGTTACACCAATTATTATAACATAACGTTGTAATAATATTGATTCGATCTCAATTTTGGACTAAAATAATAAATTATTCTTGTACATAATATCGGAAACATTATTTATGCACGCTACACGCGACAAGAGCTACTCGTCGAAGAAATGATATGATTTTTCTTACTTATTCAAATTATTTATCGCATTGTCTGAATGTATATATTTTTTTTTTGTTCAATAATTTTAACTGAAAACTAAAGTTTGCCTATTTATATGTATATAACATAGTTAGATGAACGAAAATAATTAAATATTATTCGACCGTGTGTCTGCGATGTAAAGAAGATTAATTTATTGCTGAGCACATACCTGTATTTATGTGAAAAGTTCAAGAACTCCTTTATACCTCTATAAATAGAGACGGAAAAATTATCAAAATAAGAGAAACGTCTATAATTTCATTAGAAACTCGACTAATTATTATCACTATTATTATTATTATTATTCGGCAATCAAACGTATATTATTTTTGAGGCTAATGTAATGAATAACCATTGCACTAAACCGAAAAATTGAATTTCGTCGTCTCCGCGTTTTATACATGAAATTCTTACTCGGTGTTGGTTGAATTGTTTGGTTTTTTTTCAAATTGAAAGTCTCGCATAATAACATTTTTCACAGGTGAAAAACTCCAGAGCCTCACCACGGTTTATCGACCCCTTTGAATAAGGTCGGGCATATTGTACGGATTGCTCGGTCATGTCGTGTCAATAAACATTTTTTATTTTTGTAAAAGTTTTCGCGTTATTTTTAGATCGCGGTGTAACAACACGAAACCGCTAATTATTAATACAAAAACTGTAGTTTTACAAATGAATGTTGAAATATCTTAAGTATACATATATTACATATACGAGTACATATGCGTGCACGGAGAAAATATTGTAACAATAATAATAATATACAATATATACTGCGGAGTAATATACCTGCAACGACGGTCTGGAAAACATAATAGTATTACGACCTGGGAATATACTAACCCCGAACCACGTGTTTTATTATCAAATTATACCGCGAGTTATATGCCAATAAACATTCACGATTATATATTCAACCCCTATTTCTTTGAAAAAATTATTTATACATATACACTATACAGGGTGTCCCTGATGGAGATCAGAAAAATGTAATAACTCTTATTGTGTTAAGAAATAGCTTATTAACTTTTAAGTTCCACATTATTATACCCATAAACATATGTCATTTTATATACTTCCCGATTCAAGAGCAATTATTTAAAAAAAAAATAAAATACGAATCGACGAGACGCATAATGTCTGTACAAAAGCAGTGAACGGACAATATCTAACGTAGTTATAAATAAAACGCGAATCTCTTAATTTCTGTTGTCAAGTCATAATAATTCAAAAGCTTAAAATATTAAGATTATTACCGGATGCAATTATTAAGCGTTTAAAATCACAATGAGTATCCGATTATCATAACGTAATGAGAATACAATTATTTACTAACTTAGATTTTTTTCAGAAGTCCAAATTTAAAATGACGCCTGCAACAAATATTATTATAATCAGTGTTGGGAACGGTAAAAGTTAATTTTCGATTACTCATCTAGTATAAATAGTAAAAGTAAAGGTATAAGATGATTAGTGAAAAGTTTATTTAATGATTTTTTTTTGAACATGAAAAATCAATGTACATTATATGTACATTGATACATTATACAATGTATAGTACAAAACTAAAAGTTATAACATAATCTATTATATGAATTACCGAAGTAATTAAAAAAAAAAATTATTCAAGAATGAGGATGTAATCTAAATAGGGCTGGTAATGAAATGCCCAACAAAACCTTAATAAAACTCTTCAAAAAAATGTTTTTATATCTTACCAATTCAAAATAATGAACTAAAAGTTGAAAATAAATTACTTTTAAATCAAACGTTTTCAAAAAACTCAAAGTAATAAATGTCTTATACTTGTTTAAACTTACACGAAACATCTTTGCTATACAAAACGAGTAACGCACGGAAAGCTTTGGAAAACAGTGCAAATTCCATCGAAATCCAAGCCCTAATACCTATTTATTGTTTATGTATTTACGAAAAATAATTATTAACAGTAAAAAGATACAAGATTACGTTTTCGTTTCATCCGAATAAAAGATACAGTATATGATTTTATTTAAACGATCTCAACACCGAGTCACCGCAGATTAAAATACGATACGTAAAGCTTTACACGCTATTATTATAGACTATTGTATTATAATGTGTACAGTTACTGCTGTGGTAATATACGTCATAAATACGGTCTTTCAATAATGATGTACCTACTGCAGGTACATCAATGCAGATGACTACTCGCTAATCGTCTGGAATGCGAACCGGAAACGAAATGTAGCAGCGCTAAAGGGTGTATAATTTGAACCCCGAAGCGTTTAATCTCGAACCGCACAAAGTTGTCGTTGACGTCTCCTCCTCTAAATCGTGGCAATTAATCAAAATTACGCGTGAGCGTGCCGCGAATACGTTTGTTTAACATCGCACGACGAGTATTTCGTCGTGTCGTTGAATCATACATAATAATACTATCGCGTTACACTTTCTCGAAACAGCGTCAAACATTACGTATATGATCAGGTATACCGTCTAAATTTGTATGCGCCATGATGCACATTAGCTCGGTTGAAAAAGCAAACCGCGGAGACTTTTGCTGGACGTGATCCTTCAGAAAACTGTTTAAAATCCCGCGGGCCTATAATGAGTTACGAACAAACTGAGAGGTTTTAAACGGAATAAAGTCCAAAATATATTGAGAGGATTGGATATCAATATTTCCTTTTTTTGTTTTATGCATAGGCTACATGGCGTCGGTCTAAATTATACCGATTTGTCGGCAATCAATCCGATCGATGTATTTGAAGTGATAAGAATTCTGAAAACATATTTAGATTCGACGTGAAGTAAATCGGAGGACGAACGGATAACTTTTACGAATTTTAATTTTTTATTTCCGAAAATTTGATTTGAACATTTTAAAATGAATAAAAGCGAATGAAAAGAAAAACTGGATTGTAAATTAGGAAAAAGTGGTCAGCCAATTCTGGATACACTTGATGCTGAATTCAAATTTGTTTTTAAGAATTCTTATCATTTCACAAAATCGATCAGACCAATTACCGGAAAATTGGTCTAAATTGCTATGTGGCTTATGCGTTAGACGAAAGGAAATATCGATATCCAATCCCCTCAATATATTTTGGCCCTTATTCCGTTTACAACTTTTCCGTTTGTTTGTAACTCAATATAGGTTGGCGGGAATTTATACAGTTTTCCGAAGCATCACGTCTAGCGAAGGTCTCCGCGGTTTGCTTTTTCGCTATGTTGAGTGTGTGTTAGACAAAGATAGAAAATATCAGTATCCAGTAATCTTAAGCCGTCATGTGAGCTAACTAAAAACAATGATCCAACATTATTTCAAAGGATACGTGTGCTGGGAAAAGAATGACCGAGAGCAGAATATTAGGTCTACAAACCGAATTTAAAAAGAAAACGCGAATAGGAAAAAACACGAATCTTCAGTCGAGCTACAACGGGGAAGTATTGAATGATAGCGATTTGAAACAAACTGTATAATCTTAGTATTATATCAATATAAGAATACAAAAGACGGACATCATGTATGGTAATGTCTTCGGGATTAGACTCGGGGTTGTCGTCGTCGCCACGGTACGCGACCCATGAAAAAACCGTTGTCGAAAACGGTGAAAATTCGTCACAATTACACGGTTTCGTGTCGATAATTTAGTGACTGAACGTTTTTTTCACGGGTTTTTTTTCTTTTTTTATTTTTATCACATCGCGATTGGGACAAAATATTATACATATTACACTGCATATATTATAACATCACGTCGCGAAAATAATCATAATATTATTACACATAGTTGGTTGGATATTATACATTATATACCGCGTATATTACAGATGTCAACCGTCCGGAAGACGCGGAAAATCAGTAAACGTTTTCGATGTCGTGTACGGATAACGTTTTAGGTATTTATAGAACTAATATTATAATATTATTTTTATGTATTTTAGTTACGACGGGTGTCGTAGACGGCCGTTTTGGCTGAAACTATCGGATGATTGCGCGCTTCCGGTCGGCGGCGGTCTCTCGAGGGCCAAGAGACTACCGCAGTCGCGACCGTCACCCCAGACAACGTGAGGCTCCGACGCGGTCCGTGAGACGGATAGAGACGGCGGCGGGCATAGGAAGTAATGAAGTATGCTATGGTTACAGCTCGTACACGCACAAAAGCACATAATATTATGTAGAGATGTGTGTAAACAAACCGTTGACAGTAATTATATTATTATATTCTATTATAATATATACCGCCGCGGTATACAATAGTATTATGTGTGACTCGAGTGTTTATAATGTTATTATATTATAATGATGTGCACCCACGACGACAGAGACGACGAGGCGCGTCACGGACGACGACGACGGGGACGCGTCCTGTTTCGATCTGAAAAAAAAAATGTTTAAAAAAACTTGAAACCACGTGAGAATTTCCTAATAGATCCATTCGGACGTGCATCGATCACCGCACATCTCTTATCCGTAGACACGATCTACAGCGTTTATTCGCAACGACACACACATTATTATAATAATAATAAATATAGGTATAATACTCGTATAAATATAAGTACGTAGAGGTGTATACATATAAAAATATAATACATCTATTTTACAGCACTCCCAATTTCGATAACAACCGAACATATAACATTCTACTACACTACTGTTCTAAAAATGTTCTAATGCATCTAAAAATCTACGCCGATTAAATCTAACTAAACAGGGATTTAATTTATACAAAACAAAATTTCTTTGTATACATTTATCGTAAAATCACCATTGATGTGAAACCGATATTTCACATATGATATAAAAAAAGACGTTGGAATTGGGATTTGTCTACATTTTGTAGGTTGGCATGACCTTTTTCTTTGTTATTATCAGGTACACTATTATCAAAATCGGGATTACTGTACCCGACCCATGCGCAATCAGTCATCGTGATGGGTTTTTCATCGACTTCAGTCTATAGGTTTTAAGTATACACATGGGATACTGACTTCATTGAACCGTTATCGGGTTTGAACCGACGGGTAGGCTAAATTTTACTAAACACCCATTGCTTTGTCTAAAAATGTGCTGCAGGCTTTCATCGATTATGCATTATAGGTTTTTTACATTTTTAGGACACCGATACGTCATTGGATCAGTACCAGATTTAGGTTATGTTTTGTGAAACTCCTAAAACAAACTCTGTCTGGGGGGGTCTGGAGATACGTATACGGGTATGTATATAATATTATTTTGTGCAGTGCAAAGAGACGATTTAATATTATAAATTATACGCGAAAGAACCACGATGTCACAGACCGCATATACAACGAAGATCGTCGTCGGTTCCTCCACCTTCAGTAAGTTTCTTCGGGCTATACCAAATCATCCACGAATGATGTCTGCACGCGATTTATGATACGTTTGTATAAAATATTATTATTATAATTATTTTATTATACACTTAGAGTCGACTATACGTGAAACGCGTCCTCGAAAAGTCCTCATTGTCTTCCGCGTGTGATAACTATATAATACCAACGAATATATGGCTATGAGTGTAAAAGAAGGGGCAAGGAGGGTGAAAGTCCAAATGTATTTCTCATCCAAATGGATGACCTCATTTTTGTTTTTATTTTTTGCATGATAAATTATGCTTAAATAGCGGACTAAACAATTCCTACATATACCTAGACATATTATCTACCACTTAACGCGTGTCTAGTATAAAATAATATAGCAAGGTGGTTGTCCTAGAAAATGTTTAATGGTGCACTGAATGAAATTAGATGAAATTAACTTTTTTAATGATTTGATAAAATCAAATAATGTGAAATAATGTGTCTGGAAAAAACGAGCTGAATGAATGAAAACCATAAGATTAAATACTAAAATTATGTAAAAAAATTTCTGAAAATCTCACATTTGATAAAGTGGTCCCGACATTTGTACATTAATAGAGAGTGTAGGCTCTCATAATAGATAATCATTGAAAAATAGACATTCGTAATCGTCTTCTGAGATTTATATTGAATATTGTGGATTTCACGAATGGATTAAATGAGAATGACGAGACTGTACGAAACCAATAAATAATTATTATTTCCGTCAAAATCACCATGAGACCAATATGAAACTCGAAACTCCAGAAACAATAATATTATCTACTATTCTAGAAATATCTCCCAGATGTCTGAAACACGTGAAATGCAATCGAAAACGTGGACGGTCAGAAGAAAATGTTTTTTTTGTTTCTATTTTGGAGAACTTTTAGGGCGAGGCGTTACGGTATTATCGTATCGAACACGATTTTTAGTAACAAATTATTTACAGTTACGCGATAACAATGATAATAATAATATTGTTTACGGTTTACCCGCTACAGCCAGCAGAGGCTATAGCGTTGCAATAACACGGGCGGACGGAAAAGTTCAAAATATATTATCGTGTTTGGACGTACGCCTTCCGGCCGACAGAACGATAGGTGTCCGCGTCAGACCGAACGACAAAATTATATTACAACAACAATAACCGAATAATAAAAAAATTTTAAAAAATGATTTACACTAATCGTATATATATTTTTATTTTTTATTATCTTTTACGTCTGTCAATCATCATTATTATATAGAGTGTACCTGCGCTTTGTGTGCGGGTGTTACATTTTTTTCATCCATATACTGTCCCACGGACGCGGTATAGGAAAAAAAAAATATATTAAAATTAAACACCATTATCGCTTTATTCGGTCCGTTCCGACTGACGGTGTCCGTAAAATGCACGCCGATTACACAGCCCCGTGTTGAATATTCGTATGATGTATACGATTTTTTTTTTCGTCCCGCCCGCGAGCGGAACTGTTTCGGCTCTTCCGCGTGTCCATGTGACAGCCACCGGGTCCCTCCGTGTTATTATTGTTGTTATTATTAGGTAGGTATACTATGTAAAATTGACGATTAGACGTGCCCCGAAAATAATATATACGTATATAATAAACGTGATGTATAATATCGTAATAGGAATACTATCTTTATGTGTATATACAATAATATAATGTGAAATAATAATAAAAAATTTAAAAAAAAAAAACGTAAATTTTCCGGAAATCCGTCATTTGGACGATATCGCGCGTTATTGGTTTTCACGACATTATTATTATTATGATATACTTTCTTAACCGACGCGGTATCGAAAAAAAATAACAGGAAGTATATTTCGGTTCTCACGGATCTAATATAGGTGCCTATATTATTATACACGAGTCTCCGGTCATGCTGCATGGTGTACTCTTTGCAGTTTTCTTCGGCAATATAAAATGTTTCGATAAATTACATTCAAATAGATTTCGGAAGTGCCTATAGGTACTTACTATTTTTTTATGTGCTTGCATTTTTTGTCCAATTATACGCCGTTTATAATATCTTCGCACAATCTTACAAGCTCTACCTACGTCTATTATTTGTATTAAAAAAACTCGTCGAAAAAGTTAAAAAACTAAATAAATAATATTAATATTACGTAATGCCTAAAGTGAAAAAAAAATAGTTTACACTGTTAATGAGTGTTGCCACTGTTTAAGGAGGGATGTCATGTTAGAAGAGAGGACATATAGAGCAATTTAGTTTATATCTGTACGCAAGAATAAAAACGATTCAGAGCAGAATATTATAAATAGTATTTTTCCCTCGTTACTAAGGTAACACAAAAATCGTCAAAAATTGCAAATAATAATTGCCAATGTTTCTGATTTATTTGGGAAAACTACGAGGAAATTCAAAAGATGACCTACTCATTGCACTAATTAGATCAAAAATACTTCAAACAGATTGTTATAAAGTTTTTGACTGGAGAAAATCACATCATTGTAAAATCAGCATATTCCAATGAAACATTATGTACCTGCCCTATAAAACTGCGTTTATCTCGTATTTCCCGAAAACAAAATTTCTTTTAAAATAAATATAATAGGTTTACTATCGGGGATGATAATATGAGTATTTAGTGTTAAATTAATCACCCTGTATATAACGTATTAAGTAATTTGCTATTAGCCGTTCACTTTTGCACAGATTAACCGTAAAATGGATAATCGGGTAGAAAATGACACAAAATAAGCTGTACAGATTAATAATATACAATAATGTAGTATTATTCACATTACGATTTATTATTATTATGAAAATATGTATTTTTTTTCTCAGAAATTAAAAAAAACCGGCAACAATAATTTTTTAAATTGATTATACATCTTCAAATGTTTTTTTCGTAACGTTACTGAAACATATAATATCTAATAATATATAGTTTTTATCTAACATTCTACAATCATTTATGTAAATGTATTATAATAGTTTATATGACTGGAAATTTGATTAAATCCTAAATGACAAGGTACCTATATAGTATATATAGTATTAATACTCATGTGTACCTTGGAATTCGCATATATTAATCGTTTTTATTACCTTTGTTTATATGATTTTTAGCAATATATTATATTTTATAAGTAATTTTCGTAAAATTATATTGATTAGTATTGGAGAAAAAAAATACATATATGTATAAACCAAAGTGTCCACTTATGTATCATTTTATACCGCTAAAATTGATATTTATAGGTACACAAATTATCATACATATTATTATAATTTCATTTTACCGATAAATTACCATTATTGTCATTATACTTACCCACTGTTTAAATATATATTTATAAACCCGTTTCATTATTGTGGTAGCTACAATTTTAAAAAATAACTATTTTATTATATAGTAATGAGTTTGTATAGGTACCTAACCTATCACAAAATAATGCGATCACGTTACTAAACAACATGTCTGTGAACCTATATAATAACCATAGTTTAGTAATATTTTTAAAAATCTGATGTTGCATTTTATGTCTTAATATAAACTTAATAATAAAATCCCAAATTTAGCATGAATATATTAAGGCTCCAAATATTATCCTTGTATAATACACCAATTCTTAGATTGAAAATTTAATTTTTTATCAAATTAAATAAATATACGAAATAATATGTAAAAATAGAAAAATGAAATAATAAATGACCATCTCGATCTTTCAAAGTGTATCTATATAACCTAAATAATTATGTCCAAAAATAAAGAACACTAGGTACTCAAAAAAATTATTCCGCATGGATTTTTAATTTAAGTATTAACACACATTATATATTGATAAATTAAAAAAGTTATAAGTGAATTTCTTGTCATATATTAAGACCACTGAAATTATTATTTTTCTGGTTTCTGTGTTGTTTTTTTTTTTTTTACTTTTATACACTAAACAGTGACCCTAATATTATAATAGTACACAAGAAAATCATGAGCGCCCGAAGAAAGGGGAGATAAAGTATCTGCTTCTGCTTCCCCCTGGATTTCAAAATTTCAAATATAATTTTATTTTAAGTAATTTTTTGTGTTTCATTATAATATTATGCCACTTCCTAATAAATTTCCTGCGGATACCCACGGAGACAAAAAAGTTGTATTTATTCGTATTTTTTTAATATATTGTAGTGTTTAACTAAATTATAGATTTTAATTAAAATTGAAAATAAAATATAAACTACACATAAATTGGCTAAATTGGATTTATTTTTTAAAGAACACATACATTCTTTTTCTAAATAATTAGTACATTTTAAACGTAGTATATTGCTCGATAATTCGAGACATTAATACACGTTTTTCACGTCGATATACTCGCATTAGGTATTTTTATTAATTTCAATAAAAAATATTAAAATTGTGTAGGTTTACGGAAAAACTGAACCCCAGTCGACGGAAACGCCCAGTAACAATAATTATTTATACCACATGTTTGCTCATATATTCTTCCGAATATACTTACCGATAAAAAAAACACACCTACACATACGGATAAGTAATAAGATAAAAAAAAATAACAATAAAAATAAATTAAACGCTTAGAATAAACAAAATAGAAAACAATGACTACTTTGCGAATAATTTAAATATGACGAAAAAACATGATAATAATATTATATTAACGTTCGCGTCGTTTATATAATTTATAACTTATATAAGTATTCGAAGATTGCAATTACTGGGAGCCTTCGGTTTTCCACACATACAACATATATTATACGGGTTATATTAT
This sequence comes from Cinara cedri, assembly GCA_902439185.1. Taxonomy (NCBI): domain Eukaryota; kingdom Metazoa; phylum Arthropoda; class Insecta; order Hemiptera; family Aphididae; genus Cinara; species Cinara cedri. The sequence goes on along the minus strand of CABPRJ010002390.1, from coordinate 131,666 downwards.
ATAGTATTAGTTTTTGAGGAGACTTTTCACGTGATTTCCTTCCCTCGGTGTGTAGGTATATATAAGTACCTGCAGTAGCTATTATTTTCAATTCTGGTTTTCTTAACTATAGCCTTATATCATATTTTATTGGTATAATGTATCATTATTTTATAGTACCTATACTAATAAACGTATATGTTTCTCGTTATACAACGAATTTCAACTTAGTGTAGCACAATGTACAGATATATACAGGGTGTTACACGAAGAATTATTCAATATTGTTTAGTTTTTTGTTTTTTTATAATAGATACTCTAGAATCTAGCGCTACAATTCTTTTATTTTGTATATAGATGTATTTTAACCCAATAATTGTTTCTGCAAAATTCAAGATGGTAATTTTATAAATAAAACGTCGGTTTTACAAATATTAACTATACTAATATATTTAATAGTGAGTGGTTAATTTTTTACAATTTGATGAATTTCACGATAATTTAAATTGTTTTCATTATCAATCGGTCCATCAATGTTTCCAGAACAAATAATATTTTGTTACTTAATGATTTTTGTAAACTTTTAAAAATCACAGGAACTTAACGATTTGTCGTTCGTAAATACTTGCAACACCAAAATAAATACTGAACATTTAAATATCACAACGATTAAAACAATATGATATATGTACTTTTTTTTATTTTTTAACAAAAAAAGCCACAAATTATTTGATTCACTTATTTCAGAATCCCTTCTAATAGAGATGATTAAGATATATCTAACCAATTAAAAAACAAAAATACACAATTATACCGGTGTTCGTCAATTGCGCCGACTTTGAGGCACTACTTGTGATCATTTTTACTTAACAAAAATAAAAAATAATGAAAATTTAATTTAAAATGAAATATAAATATTATTTATCTATTTATTAAATAATTTACGTCCGCGGATGGGGCAAGAGTACAATATAACAGTACACATAATATTTACATATAAACAGATATATTAAATTCTAAGCTACATTAAAGGTACCTATATTGTTTTAATTTAAAGGAATTATCGGCAAAAAATTCAAAAATTTTTAAACCGTTACAGGAGTTCAAGATCAAATAATATAAGGAGCTAATTAGAACAAAATATTTAGTGTGAGGTTTAATATATAGAAATGACGAACATTACGAGTATTTACTTACAGTACGTAAATTATATTTTTTCCTTTAATCCAGGATAGTCTATGAGACCGTACATACGGTATTAGTAAAATACTACGGTCTTTTTTTTTTCTGGGAACAACTTTTCTACCAGAAATTTTGATCCGATTTACAATTGAAGCACTTTTTCTGAGAAGAAATCCGACTGGGGAGGTACTTTAGTGAAGTCTTTTTTTGATTTTCTTAGGCGTTTTCCCAATAAATTGGAAAGACCGAGAAAAACGTAGGAAAATAGATACAATGTTAAACTAGATATCATTGACGAAAATATATAATGCATACGGAATATCAGTTTACCATAATATTATACAATATTGTTGACAAAGCAACACTATATAAACCGAACTCCTTCGCTTGGAATCTTTTTTTCGTTAACAATGGTTAATCGCTGCTTACAGATGCACCACATTCAACTATCTGTAATAACAGTGCGGGGCAGGCTGAACCGACCGTCTCCATTACCCTAGGACGGCTTGTCATTTTGACTACTACAACGGCGCGCCCTAAATTAATAACGAACCGAAGTGAAACGCGTTTCTCGAGTGCTGAAACCGCCGTTAAACTGCAGTTTACCCCGACGCGCGATCTGGAAAATAAATCTGCCGTATTGCGGTTAATGTAAAACGTAACTATCGTAACTATATGTACAGCTACGAAACCGTCAGGAGCGCGCCGCAAAACTAAAGTCTAGCTCCGGTCGCGGATATACGTATGCATATTACTATCATTATCATTATCATTATCATTATTATTGTTATTATTATTATTATTATCATTATTGCAGGAACTGCACGAACGGAGCGGCCGCCCTGAAGGAATCGTTTCCGAAAACGGCTAAAGCGGCGCAGGTACGGCGGCGTTGTACCGAATGACTGCGACGGCGGCGGCTCTACGTGTACACGGTAAGTTATAATATTGTAATATTGTTATACGCGAGACGAACGCGGGGCGTACACATTATACGCGTAAACACGAGCGCACGTATATTATTATAATAATAATAATAATAATAATAATATTATACACGGCGATATAACTTCTCGAGACTTTGGTTCGTAACAACAATAATAATAATAATATATAATATATAATATACGAACGTTATTATACGGTCCGGGAGGGGGGGATCAGCCGGCCCGGGTAAACGGGAAATATCGCACGCGCGTGTGTGTGTGTGTGTGTGTGTGCGCGCGCGCGCGCGCGCGCCGGGGATTATTGTTGCCGCCGCCTTTGCGCGGCCTTTTAACCGAACGACATTCCGAAATCAAACCCCGTCATCGCGCCCCTCCTCGCGAGCAAAGGCCGGAGAGTGCGCGCGCGATATAAAACTGTTATGCATTAGATTACATTATTACATTGCGTTAGGTTTGTTGATTTATATCGCATGAATTATTGCCAATAAGCGCGCGATACCGCCGTCGCCGGAGGCACTGTTGACGGCAGCGGCGGCCGGAGAAATAGCGGGCGGCGAGACGTGTGCCGGCGCGAGACTCCGGCAATAATGTCGCGCGTATAATATAATATGTATTATTATCGTAACGCACGTTAAATATCGTACGCGATCGTGACATTATTAACTGAGCGCTTACACGCACGCGTGTACAATATAATGTTATCGCGACCGAGCACGTTGACAGAGTGGGGGGGAGGGTGTTCATGGACACCCTCCCCCCCCTCGAAATTTAAGCTTCTCACCATAAAAATCAGACGGTTCTTCGATTTTCCTCTCATTTACCACCCCACCCCCCTCCCAGAAAATTATTGTTAGTCGGTGATAAATTTCATGTTTGATGTCCTCCCCGCAAAAAAAATTCTACCTCCGTGTCCGATCCCGACGTCGTCCTATCGCGCATCAGAAGCGGACGAAAGACCCACTCGGAAGGACGAGACGGAAGGGCGTCGCGGAAAAATATTCAAGGGCGGCCCGTGATAATGTGCGAGTAGAGAACGTCGGGGACCGACGAAAGGTCATAGTGGCGGTAACATTGGGGCTACGTGTCCGGCCGCTAAGCTGTCGTAAATCAATTATTTATCCGGCTTGGCGTTTGAACCCACGGACATGATTGGTCGTAAAGCTCTATTATCGCATAATACGGCGGAGCAAAAACTTATGGGACGTGAACGAAAAGCGAAAGAAAAACCAAACAATTGTTTTGGAAATTAAAATCATAGACAAGAAACGTTTGGGATCTACGGAAAAACAGAAGAAGACCGATCGACGAGCTTGAGTAACACTTCCAAATACGGAACGTATTATGAACACTGTCAAGAGTAGATTACAGTGGACTGGACACATGCTTGGCTAAGAGAGAATTCACTTTTACGCGTGTTAATGGGATAGAACCCAGAAGGAAAGAGACCTCATGGATGATTAGAGCTCGGAATGGGTAGTTTTGTTGAGGATGACAAACGTGGAATGTCTAAACGGCGCGGTAGGTCAGGCTGGAAATTAAGAGTAGCTGACAAGAAAAACCGGAGGATTGAGTGTGTTATAATATCCCCAGCACTTTCGATTTCCTTCTTAGAACAGTAAAACATCCCGGGACGTATTTAAGGAGTACAGCGGATATTGGTTCTGAACACTATATTTCAAGAGGGCGTCATAATCATGGTAATAACAGTTGTTGTTTTATTTTTTATATATCATCCACATCCCCGATTTACACACGCTTAGTGGGATCTAAAGTAACGGTTTTTAGAATCCAAAGTGCACGATTCAAAATGCAACTCGGCGTTTCAATGTGTAGTGTGTTGTAAAGAAATTTGTTTTTATGGGCGCTAAAGTAACAGTGACCCATACGTCTCTGGACACACTCAGCAGTATCAGTTTTTTGTTATACAGTCGGTGCGACCGTTGATGAGTTTTTCGAAAAACGTATTGTACAATTAACGACGCACGTTACGCGGGCGATTTTAATCGGGCCAGTGTAATAATAACCACTGGGTGCGCGGTAACGTAGAGGACGGGCGGGCGATGACCGGGAAACAGAGGCGGCGTGGTGCAAGAAAAGTTTGCGCGGCTACAAATTATTCGACGGCAGTCCGAGTGTCAGAGTCATACCGTATTTATATATATATGGGATACACTGGTCGGGGTAGGTGGAAAACCGGTGCAAAAGCGTTGATGACGGCGGTGGCGGCGGGCCGCGGACAGAGAGACGGTGGCCGAGGAGGAGTTATTGCAGTATACGGGTCTTAACCGAACATAAATTTCCCGCGTAAGATGAGTGAGGGGTGTAGGTCGTTCGGAAGAGAGAAAGAGAGAGAGGAGGAACCGTTTATTGCTTTTACGACTGTCGCCGGAGGAGGAGGAGGAAGAGGCGGCGGCATATGATGTCGTCCCTTTGGCCGCAGCGACAAAATGTGGGAACAAAAAAAAAAAAAAGGCTAACGGGACAGGTATATATATAACTGTTGTAGATGGGATATTGGGAAGGTTGGATACATAAAATGATAATGATTTAATTTGTTATAACTGGAAGCAATAATAAACTATTACTAACGAAAAATGTGTATACTCGTATAAATATTAATAAATAAGTATATTTTGTAATGCAGTCATTTTTCCAATTTTCGTTAATATTTGAACTTAAATATAAAAGAATATGTAATAGAAAAAATAACTATTACGTTATGATCAAAAGATAAAAAAAACTTGATAACGTAAAAAACCTATGAATATCTCAAAAATTTAAAATTTTGATCACGTCTAAAAAAGGCCAATATAAGTATTATAAAAACATTTCTGGTCTTTACCATTATTTTTATTAAAAAAGACTGTATGCAAGATTCTCTCTTGTACGTATACCACAATAAAACACAAAACTAGGTCAAGATCTTTGGTTATTGATGTTTTAACATCAACAACTTTACTCTAGAACTCGATATAGCTGGCTTTACTGAATGGTCGGCTAAGAGAATGTTACTCCTTATGCGCCACGACGTTCTAACACCAATCTCCTTATTCCAGTTATTGGTGAATTCAGGGTAGTATTTGAAAATTTTACGCTCCGGGACAACATATTTCCGCCATCCCTCCTCACCCCAATAAAAAGCTACTAATTAGTATAAAATAGTTTATTATAACTATTTCGTTACATACAATTTTGGCCCACAGAAAATTGAGCAAACAACCTACAAATTATACCACTCTCACTAATTTAATATTAGCAAATTTGAAATATACACAATTTACACTATATACATTCATGCGTGTTTTATTATTGTTAAATTTATTATGAATAATAATTATAATCATACAAATTTAAAAAAATATATTATAACTTGCTATAGGCTATAAATATTAATAATTTATATATTATAGTTATTTCCTAATTCATAATCAAATTATCCATAAAGTAAATATGTTGTGGGGAGGGCTTTGGTCGACTGAATCCCACTATCGTTTATCATAATATTTAATATAATTTTGTATTCTTATTGGGGTGACTCGTTGTGTGATGAACGATGATCATATTATACTTAATATTTAATGACTTTTTTTATTATGGTTTTTTTAGAATTTATGGGGGTAAAATAAAAAATAAATGAAAGTCGATTCCAAGTAGACTTGATGACAAATTCAAATCAGTTTTCAGAATTGTTATCACTTAAAATAATCGATTCGTTGCAAATATATTGCACATGTATAAAACAAAGACCAAAAATCACTTCTTCCGATTACCATATTTTCAGAAATAATACTAATTATTAAGTATACCACTGTTTTTGAAATAAGATGTTTTCTGAGTGGTACTTTATAGAGGTCGCTTTTTGAAATTCCCATTAATATTCGAGATATTGAGGAAAACCTAGTTCTTTAGATTAAAACAGATTGAAAGATTAAAAATAAGGTTGTCTTTGGCAAACATTTTTTTTATTGTTTGTTATTATTAAGTTTTTATTATTTTAAAACTTTTTTTAAACAATTATTGCTGATCATAGAAACACACATTGTTGTAATCATTTTACCATAATATGGCATATACCACATATTGTATTTTTGACAAAGCAACGCTATCAATTTAACTCCGCTCAGAGTTATTTTTTCGTTAACAATGGTTTATCGTTACTTACAGATATAGATTAAATTCTCGTCTGTATTCTATCTTCCCAAATTCCCATTTACAAAAGTGGCTGCATCCACGTGCGAAGTATATCCATCCTTTTTTTCGTTTTTAAATGTAAGCCTTTATTTTAATGTATTTAATACATGCGAATACAATGAAATATGAACATATTTGTTAAAAAATAACATTACAATTTAAAATTTACTACTACAAAATATGTAAGCACGACAAAAAATACAGGTAACCAGCAAATTAGGACATAAGCAAGTAGTTCTAAAGCTACTGATCTATAAGTTAAAAATATAATTAAGTTATTACCCATGGAGAAAATGTCAAAGTACCAACAATTTAGGTTTTGCGCAGTTTCTGAACAATTCAATAATGGCGCTTACTCCAATTAGATTTATAATAAGTCAAATGCATATAAGTACAATTCACGGTCCATATAATATACAACAATTGGCTTTAATCTCAACCAAATTTCACTATCCAACGTAATCAGTATAGATTATTTACTAAATACGATAGGAATTTACGTCCTCTCACACGGTTCCACTTTGAAGTTTGATAAGATTTTCATTAAGGCCGATTTCAACGCGACATAAGAAAAACGTTTAGGCTATAAAACATGCACGTATTATATTAAACAAACAACTAAATTAATAATAATTATGCGAATTGTTAACTATAATGAATGATGAACACGTTCATCAGTCCATCCCTAAATGGAATATAAATACTGCTGGGACGCTTGATCTTTTCTTCCGACCAAAAACGTTCCAGATCGAAAACTCCGGGACCTAACCTAACCTAACCGAATAAATTGGAATTAAGATTTTCTGTCCTTTAATAGGAGTAGAAAACGAACTTTTTTGCATGTTATATGATTGCTATGCCTCTTTTAACAAAGCGTTAATTACAGGATACTTCCTAATTGTTTATAAAAATTAAAATATCGCGGTAGAAAAATAAAATATAGATACATTACATATGTATTTTTATTTTTATTATACGATGTAAGTGAAACGCTCGTATCATTTACCGTGATAAGGTTATGGAGACTACTAACCGACAATAATGCAATGCCATCCGTTATCATTTATGATGTATACTGAAGTACCTTGATATTAATAGTAGGTGGGTATTACTAGTACTAATGCATGGCGGTTTTTTACGATGGTTAATTTATCTTTAGTTTAAACGTTTTACACACGTTTTAGTTCATTGTAAAACCTGCAATACGTCTCTCGCTTCACTCAGAATCTAAGACGCACACGATGAAAATGAAAACATTATTTAAAATGCCGCGTTCCAATATCGTTTTCGACAATTGTTTCTCGTACCTATTAGTCGCCACACTCGCCGCGACGTCGACGCCGAGGACAGTGGGGATATCCGTGGCCAATCACCACCTGTATGTATGCGTAACGATATGCCATTGCAATAGCGATAATGACGTATTGCCGTCGGGACCGCCGCCAGCGCCGCCGCTGTTGGCTACGGACGGACGACGGAGGCGACGATATCGGTGACCCTAATATTATTATTGCACCGCGCCCGCGACATTGTAAGACTCCGGCGACGACGGCGACAGCGGAGGCGGCGGCGGCGGCGACGACGGACCGACGGACACGGACCGCTCGCGCGACACGATTTATGCATACGAATTAAAAGTGCGGTGGTAATGCCGGTAATTTATGTGGCGTTTCGGCTTTGTGATTATAATTTATATGTTTGCCCGGGCACTCCGTAATGAAACTTGCTTTTGATTTATATTTCGTTATTATATTAATGCGTCCGCTCGTACGTATACCGCCGCCGCCATATTCACCAGCGGCGGTGTAAAATATATAATATACGGCGAACGTTGTCTTTTATATATACCGAGCGTCCGCCGCCGCCGCCGCCGCCCGATTTCGCATTCGAAAATCTTTCCGCCCGCCCCCTTGCGCACCTTCAACCCTTTTTTTTTTTTTATTATTATTATTATTATTATTATTATTATTTATTTATTTGTTTTCGCGTGTTCGTCGCCGCGCGCGGTGGCGAGTGATGCACCGCCGTCCGCCACCGCCGCCGAAAGTCGGGTCGCGTGCGATAAGCCCGTTCGCTCGTTCGTGCGATGCACACGCTACACGTATATATTATGTACAATATAAACACATAATATTATTATTTTAACAATATCGTAATCATTATTGGGGTGTTGAAATTTCTCGAAAGTCACGTGAAATAATTCGTCTCGATGAAAAATTAAAAAAAATACAAAAATAGCTGATACTGAGAACGGTTGCGGCCGCCGTTGTAGGTGGGGAGTTGGCCGGGTGGGATACTTAAGTTATTTAATTTTTCATACCTGTAACTAAAGATTGAAACCATTGTCAACGCATAATGATTTGGAGCGAAATTCGGTTATACATTTTGTTTTGAACGGCCACCGTATTTACGATTTTCGTCAAAATTTGATTTTAAAACTGTTTAAAACACTCGACTTTTTGTTTTTTTTTTTGTTTTACCATTAAGTATACTACTTTTAATGAATCTCCTGTCGAATTTTCAGACATTTCTGTTTATTCAAACTATTTTATCCACAGAGTACCTACCAAGTAAAAATTACTACTTACAAAACTCGCAAAATGAAAATGTCTATAAATAGGTTAAAAATGGCTAAAATGTTTTCAAAATTTTATTATGTCGAGGAAAGTAAAATATGAGTTACTGCCTAAATTTTAAGTCTTCATGAATATTTTTAACTGAATTACAACAAAAAACAAAATTAAAAATAATATATTTTGTAAATTTTCCCGTTTTTCTCATTTATTATGAAAACCCCTGGGAAAATTAAAAAATGACCTCCTTAAATAACCATTCCAGTCGGATTTTCTTAGAGAAAAAATACTGCGCTTGAAAATCGATGCAGAATTTGTGGTAAAAAAGTTTTTCACATAAAAAAATAAAAATAAATACCATTTAATCTAAAAAAAAGAAAACACACATCATGGGAAAAACCAATAGATCCCTCACTACGCTTAGAATCTAAAACAAAAAATGGATAAAACGCAAAATAAAATGTCATGTACCAACTACATAGTAGAAAAAAAATTAAATGCTGCAGACGTTTCTTCATGTTGGACCAAACGAGACAAAAATTAAATCTTTACAACATCCGATACTACTCATATCCAAAATAATAGTATTTTGTATTTTCGTGTATATGTATATGCGTGTGTTTGCTTCCTGTTGTATATACAATTTTTGTGTAGGGTGTGTGTACGTAGATATACCTACATGCCTTTTGTATGTAGAGAAGGAAATAGCTATCAGTGGCAAACAATTAGCTAATAAGATTTAAGTTAAGTAAGTTTTTTAATCATTATTGAGTACATAATGTTTTAAAAAAAAGTAGTTGTGAGAGAAAAACCTATGTCCACAACCCACCCCACACGTGTGTGTATTGGTCCAAATTCAAAATCTTTGATTACTTGTTTTTTGGAAATGTTATATTATATATTATGTACTCACCTATCAATTCTATACAAAAACATTTTTTACGTTTCCTACATCCTCCGAGCGGGATTTAGAAGAAGAACTGTTTCCAAACTCCATCCGATACTGTACTCGTCACTCGGTTTTTAAGACGTATCTACATAATTTTCTATAAACAATCCAAATACCAGACATTTGAATAGTATACATCATAACTTTGAATTTACGTTATGCCTCCTGTGTCATTGCATACAGTGTCAAAACTTTAAAAGGCGATCAACGGCTTTCGAATATAAAATTATTGTAGGATTTTTTTCCTGATTCTTATCATCTACGATGCGTTCGTTGAATCGTTTAAAAGTTTAACTATAGTTCTTGCGATTACAATATCCTTAATAATAAAATAGTAACTTACAGCTGAAAAATTTCGTTTTGTCGATTGGGACTAATCGCCACCCGCCTTCGTTTTTATTCCATCAGCCTTTTCTCTGCCCACGTCCCTCATAAGTCCGAAACATTTTCCCTTCATAACTATTTTGTCGTTTTTCCCGAATTGTTCAACTCTTCTCTTTTTCCATTTCACGTAAAACAAGTTTATCCATTTTCATTTATGGCAAAATAAAAACACTATTGACGTCATCATGATAGTAACATTTTACTGTTATCTACCGGGTGATCCATTTAAGTAGGTTTTTTCAGAATTTGTTTTCTAGGACATTTAAGAAACAAGCAGTTCTACAATTTTATATTTACGTTATTTTTGTCACCCTTATTTTTGGGGGTAAAATCATTACCTACTTTTGATTTTAAATGGTAACCTACTCTAAAAATTCCATAAATAGATGGAATATTAGTTAAAATAAATTCTAGTATTGAAATTTTTGATTTTTGTCAAGCCGTTGATGAGACATTCCACTTTTAACTTTAGGTTGGAGGAGATTAGTGGTGCATTATTAACATGCCACTCGCCGTACCGTCACACAAATAGCCACAAGCAGTATAAATTGCATTGAAAATAAATATATAAGGAATAAGTAGGGAAGGAAAATCAAAAAAGATGTATTTGGTTGTAAAAATGCAAAGATTGTATACGATTGAGAATGATATGAGGACAGTCGTATGCGAGGTAGAAGATAAGGTTAAGTGGACGTTTAGGACGAATATGGCTGACCCCAAATAGTTGGGATGAAGGCAAAGGAGAAGAAAAAGAGGGATATTATTTAATTCGTATTTTCGAAGGCTCGAAGATCTGTGGCTAACAAGTTCATTTTTTTATTGTACAAAATTATATTTTTTTTAATGAAACTAGCAAAAGAAGTAAATTTATAATTTATTTGAATAGATATCAACGTTCTAATGACGTTTGTAAATTTATTAAAAAGCAACAGCATTTTGTTTCGTATAACTCAATACAATGCCTCTGTAAGTGGAAATTATTAATAAAAATTAATTCCGAATCCAATAATATTTAAAAATAATAATAAAAAAAAACTTTTTCGTGTAAATATTAGATTTCAATCTTAAAGTATCTATGGGTTAAGTCGATGTAGAAATAGTCGTCTATAGATATTATATGCGATCTATGAAATCGTGTTCTGGAATAAAAATTATAGATTTCTCGATATAATACGAATTAATAATATTCCCAAAAATTTAGCTATGTTTTTGGTATAGAACATTAACAGGCTTGAATTTACATAGAAATGTATTCATTTCGTCCTTAATATTAAACTAGACTTTGTTATTGATTTAAATTTTCAATATTGATTGAATCATTTAATAAAAGGATTCGGCCTATGATTTGAAAAAAATAACACTAACTGACCGAAATTATTACTTATTGGGATTGTCCTCTCTAGTTGACAGAAGAATTAATTTAGGTTTTCTGAACAATATTATAGTTATCTTCAGGTCATAAAACTTGTTTACAGACATGATTATATAGACTCTCCAGACTTGTTCCTTCCTTTAATTTAGAGTGCCTTCTTTATTCCACGTAATAACTATCCTTTCTATGTCCCAGTATGTCTGACAAACTGCCCGTGCTAATGGGCCTCTTTCACAAGAACGATGCGGATCGCCAATGTTCGACCATAGTTTTCTTCGTCGTATCGTCGTATGTTGGTTTCGGCCGTTGTTATTTGTAATCGGTAACCGCCCCGTACGAAAAAAAATAAGAAAAATTTAAAAAAAAAAAAAATAATAATAATAAGCGAGTGTCGACGTAACGATAACGTATAGAACACGATATCGTTATTGGTAGCTAAAGATAAAACGCCGGAAAAAAAAAAAAAAAAAACCACCGTGTTCGCCGTGGCAGTATTTCCGCCGGTCCCTCGGCAACTCGTCGGCGTTGCAGCTCGGCCGGCCGACGCGTGGCGGCGCCACCACGCTAGATCATGCGACCCTGGTCCGCGAAATGCGCGTACTACGTGTGCAGGACAAATGTATCGCCGGCGCGAAAACCCGCGTCGGTGTACCGCCCGCGACCCCGGTACGCCAATGCCGCCCGTCGGACGAGAAACGCGCGGTACTCTCCACAGAAACCCGCGCACGAATGCGACCCTAGTACCGGGGAAACCTTGCCGCCAAAGCAGTCCAACTTTCACTGTTACTTTTACGCAAGTTGGCCGCGGAAAAACTTTCGGTCCCCGCGCGCCGCCACCACACGCCGCCGCCGAACCGCGACACCGCCGCATCGCGAGGTTTCCCACCGATTTTCGTTCGTTCGTTTATTCGCCCGCCCGTCCGCCACGCGGTACACGTTTTCGTTTTTCCCGCGTCTTTTCCGCTCCGCTCCGTTCGGACACGTTTTCGCCGTTTAAAAACGTTACGGTTTTTCGGCGCCCGTACGAGTTACAGTTGTTATTATTGCGGTAAAAACGGTGTTTTAATTCGATTCGCTAAGTGTTTTTTATTTCTTTTTATCACGGAAAACACTTTTTCGGTTGGTTTAAATGCTCCGATTTCTTCGCGCAGTACCTTGAAAAATGCAGATTTTCGGCCGGGCGGTACTTTGTGTGACGATGAGTTTTTCGTTCGGTACGCAAAATTTGTTTGTCAAAAAACATTTTTTTTTAAAACAAATAACGTTGACGATACATCGGTTTTATTTTTGTTGATTTCTGAGGGTTACAATAGAAAAAAAATCGCAACAACGCTTTACAATTGCTCTCGGACCAGACCTAATCTTCTATATATCTATATATTTTCTAAACTTTCTGCTCGAAAGCGTGGATAAGGAGGGAGGTAAGCCCCAACCACCATTTTGAAATTGCCATAGGAGTGCAATTTTTTTTTCAACTACCAATTCACTTCGATTGACAGTCAACCCCCCCCCCCTCAAATTCATGGTGCTAAATATGTCTGACTTTGCGATGCAACGTGATGCGAATATTATACTCAATCGATGACAACGAATTGACCATGACGTGGCCTTATCTAATATTGTTCATAAAGAGAAAATTGATTACGCCATTTTACTTCTCTCGCTTTTATATTGATTAGATTTTGGATTTTTCGTTCGGTATAGTTATGCTTTTCTGTGTAAAACGAGTCTACGGCAGCAGTCTTGTGCACATAAACGATAGCGCGCAATCAGCCCGCGGCAGACAACACACCGACGATTCAATTAGTCGAAATCGAATTACCGTTAGATATAGGTACGAAAATAGCTTAAAGTATACTTTTTTTTACCCCCCCCCCTCTCCGAAAGTTTTGCAGAATTGTTGACGGACTCGGTTTTCGGTCGAGGACTCCGCGGACTGCGTATAAAACGAGAAATTTCATGGACGACATTACTGTACGTCACGCATGTTTATCGCGGCGTCGTCCGTTATATTATATTATTATAGTTATTTCTCAAACAAAATATATAAATAACGTTTTTTGACGTCGACTTATAGAACTTTGAACCTGGGGGGACGATATATTGTCATTTCGTTATTGCGGAAAAGGGACGATAAAAATGACGGAGGCCACAAACTCTCGTTTCTATCGATACGAAATACGAGATCAATATAATAATATTATTATTACCGCCTATAAATTATTATTATAATAATAATACACGGGACGGAATGGCACACTGCAGTGTTACGGCGGCGTTAGGTGCCGCGCGTCGTGTGCGCGATATATTACAGCGCGAAACAAGGAAAGTTTTACGTTTTTAATAATCGTGTAAAGTTATCGTATAATAATACCGCACACTGTACGCCCTATCTATACGTCCCCTACACGTTGTAAAATTCGAAACATCATATCCTATATGCGAAAAATTTAAACGTCCATGCAGAGCATTGGAGTTTTTCACTAGACGACTAGAGCCGTATTTCCCGGCGCCTATTTTTAAGAGATTTGGCCGCACAAAAGGGTACGGACGGTAGTCGAAAGTCGAATCACGTGAAATTAAAAAAAAAACCACATCCTTGACGTCACTAACGCCATATATTATCATATACGAAATGCCATCCCTCTGGCTTCATTTTGGGGGATTAGTCTGTATGGGTGTTCACTGTTCAGGGTTTATAACTACGTTCAAGGGTTTAAACAAAACAGTTTTAATTCCCGAATTTGAAGTTTTATTTGCTCTAAACTGGGCCGCTAAAGGTAAACAATAGAAGCGGGGAGAAAAAACATATAAAACAGACGCGATACCGTGCAAAGGTCTCAATTTTAGGGGAAATCGGACGAAAAATATGACGAGTCAGATTTTAATACATTTTAATACATTGATTTCGGAAGACGTTTTCACGCACTGTCAGATAATGTGCAGAATGTGATCAGTGTCAATATTGTGTACCTAATTATGTCAATAAACATGACAAGTCATATTAAAATATGTACATCCATACAAGTCAACCCAAATTAATAAAAAATAAAATCAAAGTCGTATCAATTATAAATCTTAATAAATATTGAAGTTTAAAAATTGAAATGGATGCAAAAAAAAATAAAATACCGTCCAAATATAATTTATAAAATACAAAGAACCGGCCAGCGTTTTAATTAAACGCATTCGATGGTTGTAACGGCTGTATTATAACGAATCTGGCATATACCCATAAAAAAATGTGTCATACTTTATACACTGTTATTTCAAAATATCCGGACGTGCCTTAGTACACGTGCACGACGAGGCGCAATTCGGTTGCATACAATTTTTTTATTTCGCTAAAAAAACATCTCGACATTTCACAATCTATAATAATTATAATAAAATAGCGTTTTCGGTTTTGACACACTATTTACGACTGCTGCAATAGGTACATCGTATATACGACGATGTATTGTACGATTTATACGTATAGTATACTCATGTATACCAACTATAGCTGTCCCACTTGACCGTGCCAAAAGAAATAACGTACAAATAACTATTATTGTGACTATACAAGGGGACTATAATGTCTTATTGTATGTACATATTATATTTTTGTTTTAACTGTTTTTTAAATTCCGAGTGAACCGGGGATCTGTTGATTTTACTGTGATGTTTATTTTTTTTCCATTTGTAAACGACTTTTTTTCTAGAAATCTTGCTCCAAATCAAACCATGACAAAATACCGTTTTTTGTTACGTTTTGACTCTAGTTGGTACTTTGGGCAGGTCGTTTTTTGAAATTCTCATTAATATTCGAGATAATGAGGAAAACCTAGTTCTTTAGGTTAAAAAAGATTAAAAGATTAAAATTGTATTTGTAAAATTTATTTTTTGATAGTATTGAGTTTCTATTATTTTAATTTTTTTATACAATCGTTGTTGTGAAAACGCATATTGTTGAAAATGTAATACTATTTACCGATATTCACTCAGAATCGTTTTCCGTTAATAACGATTAATCGTTACGTATAGATATAAATTAAATTCCCCACTATATCTTACCTTTCCACACAGTTTTTTTTTATTATTATTATTATCTCGTCCGCATCATTGTGGTAAGTATCCCGGAATCAACAAAATCAATTGGATTTTCGTTCCTGAAATACCGATAATCCCATTTAACCCCTCCTTCCATTAATTGATCGAAGGAAAATTATTAACTTATATTATGTATTCAGTGTGTTCCACCGTGTTCGACAGATTTTTCTAGAGCTGTTAATACTAAATATTTTTAATTTTGTTTTTTTTTTAATAATCACAATCGCCGAAGAGTAATTCCTTATCGCAGCAGTAGTTTATTGAATATTAATTGTTTTCACACGTTTTTTCTCGAAATTAAAACAGCTATTACTAAGAAACCATTCATCGGATATGAATGTGTGACACATTAAAATTTTTGGAATAATATCTTTTACAAAATGACTATTTTAAAAATGTTGTAAAGTGAATACATAATTTTTTTTATATATATATATTTAGGGGATAAAAACAAAAATTTAATTTTTTTCCATATCGATGTCCTTCTAGAAGAAACATCAAATTAAAAAAAAAAAATGTAATATTTAATTTTAACAACCCGTCCGAATAACGTTTCGCGTTTATAATATTAAGTAGGATAGGATACGTAGATAATAGTCAAATCGAAAACGTTACCTATTAAGACATGTTGACAAGTTACAAGTCAGATAATGACGGATTTTAGATGACACCAGGTGGTGACCATTGTTGGGATTATTTAAATAAAATTACATAAACGATAATCTATAAACAACACATACTATCCTTAACCTTTTTTAAGATAACACCAAAATATTTTATCTTTACCTTGTTAATTTATTATTACTAATAAATACGTAGGTAGGTAATATTATAAGAATATAATAAACTAAGTACTATACCTATTATAATATTGTCTGTCGTCAAAAGTTTCTTTCTTTTTTTTTTTTTTTAATAACCTTGATAATTCAAAAAATATGACGTATTATATTTTGTACTATAAAAATCGATTTATTTTTTTTTGTTCAAAAAACAATATTAGACAGACTTAATTGTACCTGGTACTATAAAATAGATAGTCATTTTAATAATATGTTTTGAATATGAATCACCTGCCTTCTTAATATAATATTTATATGAATAATTATCTCAATGTATTAAGATATGCTGGTATAGATAACTGAAAATTATCTTTGTCTTTTATTTTCTTCTTTTAGTTTTGTATAAGAAAGTAATTTATTGAATTTTCCCAATAAATGGTTAAAAAAAACTTAGGAAAAACGGGAAAATAGGTACAATCTTAAACAAATAATATTAAATAAAATGTAATTATTTTACTATAATATGTCATATAAATTGTTGACAAAGCAACACTATCTACTGAATTCCGCTCAGAATCGTTTTTTCGTTAGGAATGGTTTATCGTTGCTTACAGATATCCATTAAATCCCCCCCTCTAATACCTTCCCGACTTCTCACCTACAGTGATTGCACCCACGTACGGAGTTGCCAGTTTTATTTTTTTAAAATACTCTTTCGCTGCGTCGATAATCCAAATAAAATCGCAGGTTTTTCTCGAAATCTCCATCCTTGAGGTTTTCACTGCGTTTTGCCGCCCCGAACCGATTCGTTTTCCGCTCTCCTCGTCATGGTATGCACCCGGGGGTTACGCGTTATTCTTTCTTGTTGCTCTGTATGGTACTGGCCGCATGTTATTTACCTGCGTACTCAATATGCTCAAAAATATGTCACGATAACAGAACAAACATTTCCCCTCGGATTCATTACGATTATATTAGGGAAATTCGAAATTATTATCGAAATGCACTTTTGCGGCGCGCGGTAAAAGATCAAAAGCCACGGTTATAGCGAATAATAATAATAACAGTACACGTATAACAACGCGGAACGAATTATTAATTTTCGGTTTTCGGTGTCCCGCATGTGTACGATGCCGTATGCAACACTAATGGAATGTATCCGTCGGATAGGCTGTATCGTAATAATCGCAATGTTAATACGAATATTATTTAATGAAAACGTCGAATTTGCAACGGGCCGTACGCCCCGACTCCGTAATAACATTGCGAATAATATTTTACGCCCGTTCGACCCCTTTCGCCGCGCCGTCATCGCCGAGGTCCCGCGAACGCGCGCGTTCATTTCCGTGCCGGCGTTTTCGGCGTAAATCAAATTTGGCAACTTTTAAATGATACAAATGACCCATTATTATTATTATTATTATTATTTTATTACGTGTACGTCTGTTTATATGTATATAGAAATGATATGTACATTATTATGCGCGCGCCGCGCGCGGAGGCGACGCTGTTATTACCGTCGCGGGCGCGCGTGTTAGTTTGCAGCGTCCGTCTGTTTCGCGGCGCGTCCGGAACCAATAAAATCGGACGGTGAACGAGAGAGAGAGAGACCGAGCGATAGAGTGTTCGGGGGCCCGGTATTGTTTTTCCCTCGACCGCGGCTGCACAACGACCGTACGATAATATTACGCGCGCACAACGGAAAATACGCAAAATCCAAATTATTATTATTATTATTGTTATTATTGTTGTTGACGTTGTTGTTGTACCGTCGACGTCCGGGCCCGGAGGAGAGAGACGGCCGGAAAACGAAATGCGGACGCAGTAACAATACAATAATATCGCAATATATGGCCCGGTGTTATTTGTTACGCGCGACGAAAAAACGATAATCCGTCGCGTAAACGATTTTTAACGGTTCGGAAATTAACGCCTTTCGGGGGAGAAGGTGGTGGGGGAGGGTTTCCATATTATTTGTTTTAATCATTTTCGATACACGCCGCGACGCGTGCCGTTGTTGTTTTACGTCCGCGTAATATGAAGGGTACAACATTACAGGGGGGAGGGGGAGGGAAAAACAGAAAAATCGCTTTTTTTTTTTCCAAAACGCCGATATTGGTAGCGAACAGTTCGTAATGACGTACCGTATTTTTTATGCGATCAACCGGTCCGAAAAATTGGATCGGCCGAAAGTAATGAGTGCCAAAAGTTTACGCCTAAAGGAAAGAGGCTGTCCTAGGATAATATGGGGATGGGTGCAGCCACTGTTACAGGTAAGGAGTTGGGAAGGTAGGATATAGACGGGAATTTAATATAAATCTGTAAGCAACGATTAACCATTGTTAACGAAAAACTATTCTGAGCGGAGTTTGATTAATAGTACCTCTTTTGTCAACAATATATAATAAT
The DNA here is from genome assembly GCA_902439185.1 of Cinara cedri. Taxonomy (NCBI): domain Eukaryota; kingdom Metazoa; phylum Arthropoda; class Insecta; order Hemiptera; family Aphididae; genus Cinara; species Cinara cedri. The sequence goes on along the minus strand of CABPRJ010002390.1, from coordinate 112,809 downwards.
ATTTCATAACAAGTCATATTTTGATAAAATAAATGCATATGCATTAAATTTTTTTTAAATATTGTACCTATATTTTCCTGTTCTCTCGGTTTTCCCGTGTTTTTTCCCGATTTTTCCCATTTATTGGGAATATCGAAAAATGACCTCCTTAAAGTATTAGTAATAGTAATCGTGGTGTTTCGCCCTGCACGTTACACAGAAATCAACAAAAATAACACCTATGTTTATCTAGATTCGTTCTTTGATTTTGAAATTGTATAGAAAAATTGTCAAGAATATGGACATTTTAAATTCGGAGTGGAGCAAAGGATCTATTGATTTTCCTATGCGTGTTTTTTTTTTCTGCCTGTAAACAACTTTACGAAAAAAACCTTGTTCCGATGTGTAGAATGTTGCACTTTTGAAAGGAAATTATTTTTCTAATTGGTGCGTTGGAGAGGTTATTTTTTGATTTTCAAAGGGGTTTTCAAAATAATTGAAAAACCGCAGAAATAATATTATAAGTAAAACGATAAATATTTACGGTGCGCCGTGATGTTACGAAATTTATTTTTTTTAATTTTATCGAACTATGTTTTCTATAGGTGAAACTACGACGCAGGCTAATCGCACACTGTATTTATATATTCAGTAGATAAAATATATTAAATATACATTTACAAAAAAAAAATAATAATAACAAACAAATTTTAGAAATAAGTAATATAGGTTCATTAAAATCATAAAAATGTATTTCTTAGTATACAAGTAATCGTTCAGCCACTATTATTATCAGAAGTATCTGAACATTTAGTTTTAGTAAATTTGGAAGAATTTAAATCTCTACGTCCAGCAATAAAAAAAATACGATAAGATTAATTCGTTTTTATGAGGAAAATTATAACGAATTCGTTATAAAGCTTAAGTTTCATATACTATGTGAAGAACATTTAGTAAACATACTGAATCAATAAGACCTAATTAATTACCTATGTCCATGGATGAAAACAGAAAAAATCAATATATATTTTATTAGGTTAAAAAAAATATGAAATTTTCATTAATACACTGTATTCTGTGCCAGGTTCTTTAATTTGTAGAATTGACGAACGTTCAAATCAAGAAACTACTTCAACTTTGACAGGAATTTGAAATATATTAACATTTGATCTAAACAAAGATGACATATTAACGAACTATTTTAATCTTCGAAAGGTGAATTTTAACGTAAATAAGACTTTAAACGTATTAAAAACGTTCATAACAAAAATTCCGGTGACAAACTTATACAAATAGCGACTGTTCATTTTGATGCAGGTTTAGAGCGTTAAGGCAAAGTGATGTTGATATAATTTTCACACAACTGGAAAATTTTGACAAAAATCTCCGTCATACCACGAATTCTCCGCAGTGTATCATGTGAAAGAGTATTTTTAACTTTGTACCACTATAACACAGGAGCATATTATGTGTAATATAATATTTCCATGTATTTTGAACAAACCACGGGAAAACATCGACATCGATGAAGAATTTGAAGAATTTTAAAAAGTGGTTCGATATTATGATCGTCGTCTAATTTTATACATATATTATATTATAATCTTTTTGTAATATTCTCTTGATTTATATAATACCTAAATATTTATCAAAGATACAACAGAATGATGTACAAAAAAAAACCGTGCGACAGAGTTATGTTGAAGCGAAAAAGTATGACATTCGACTCTGAAGAAAGAGAAGTTGGCAATTTATTGAATTGATGGTACTCAAATTTATACATATACTATAAACTTATAAGATAATTATTTTAATTAATTTTTTTTTTTAACACTTAATTAAATAATTCTTTATAACCTCCTTCACATCATGTCTAAATTGAACGGAAAAAGTGGCCCAATCTAATGAAATTGTATAGTTTTCCCAATGGTATTTTCTACTAGAAATATTGCTTTAATCGAATAATTTTGAAATAATTAATACGCTGCGCGACGCAACAGTTCACACAGTTAGTCGTTTCATTTGCCACGTGTAATAAATAAGAGAAAATCCTTTTTTAAACAAGAATTATTCGTACCTAGGTGTACGATTGTTTTGATTATTATATTTAATATTCGGCAAAATATGAACTATTTACGTGGCACCTGTTTTTTTGATGATACTCCTCTTAAAATGTAACTTCGTATATATGTTTAAGAAATAATAATGGTGCCAACGCTCACCACCCACCCCTTCGCCATTTCGCGCCATTGACATCGTTTCATTACACTCAATGTATTTTAATAGTCACTATCTCGAGAAGAAAGTTCAATAACTCGAATATTTTTTTTCTCTTGGTTCATCTTGATAATAATGATTTAAGGGTTATTCAACGTCTGGTTTCAAATAAAAAAAAAAAAATAATAATAAATAAAAAAAAGTGCGCTTAAAGAAAAAAATAAAAATGATGATAATATTATAGAGAAAACACATTTTTAAACTGCTGCGAACGATATAATATGGCTCTGCAGCATTTTAGTTACCTAACAAAATAAACGATTTTGTCCGAATATAGCTGTTAGTAAGTTACTGGAGAGGTTACTTGTTTTAAACCGATTCAAAATTATAACAACAGGGTATCTTTAGTGAATATCCACTGCGTGTCTACTCCCCACTCCATTAAAAAAAGTTCCACAATCATTGATACCAAACCCTTACCCTTAACTTTTGGACTTAACCCGTTTACACTTCCTTCCGCTAACGAGAATATGTCTAATATAAAATAGTTTTGTTAAAAAATCTACCGATTCAATAGTTTACCATTTCTTTTTTTAGTAAATAAAAATTACTCTATACTGGTGTCCAATAGACTACTAGGAGTCCATTTAAACACAGAAAACTACCTTAAACAATAGCTCGATTAAAAATGCGTGTTACGAAACACAATAGTATAATTGTATCAAATTGTATTGTCATCGTTACCATAAAAATTCCGATTTCGTTGGAAATAGTCTGTAGAATACAAAAATAAACCAGATAGTGAAATTAATTAAAATACAGTTTTGTTTCCTTATAGTATATTATTACTATAGTGTCCGGGGGCGTAGTTACATGTTTACTGCTTGTAGACGTATGAATAATATTGCTGCCCTAAATATTATTAAAATATAAACTAACCTATGGTAAACAAATGATATTCGAGTACAAATTGTTTATTTTGAAAAAATATCGATGTAATAAAAAGTTTCATTTTTCAATTAATGACTTCAACACGGAGTTAAATTATCTCTCGATTTAACAAATAAGTCACCTTTATTGGCTACAATTTTTATTTTATTATCACTAGGACAGATTTAAATGATCTAACATCCTTTAAATATTCTATATTATGTATATATGCACTAAAAATTATTAAAATTTACCCTCAAGATATTGTTCGAAAAATGAAGTGAAAATTCTAAAAAAATGTATAGATTAGTAGATGTCATATCGATGCATGATATTTTTGTATATTGTTAATACATCGGAAAACCTATAACAACCTATTTGAGTGAAAAAAATAAATATTTATATTTTATCTAAAACACGGGAACCTTATTAATAATATAATATTATCAGCTCACCTAATGATATTATTTATAAATCTGGAACAATTATTTTGTAACTCTGGATTACGAATAAATGAAAATGTACAAAGTATTTGATATATACTAAAAAAATCCAAAAAAACGCCTTAAATTGTGCTACACGTGTCTATGATGCTTCCGTATTATAAATACGCCCGTGTGTTCTATCTTCTATGAGTGAACAAATAAATTGAGTTAAGGGAAAAATGTCAGAATTAATATTATCTTATCATGTTTCTGTAAAAAAAAAAAAAACGTATTCATCGTGTAAACACTCTAATGGCATCGTATTGTTTTCACGTTTTGTCTCTCGTATACGCAAATAAGCGCGTATATTAATTAATTCATTAATCCGAAACGCGTTTTTACGACAAACGAACAATCGCCGATTTTGACTTTAATTATTTTTCTGTCTAATTCGTTTTTACCCCTTGATTTGACGTTAACAAATTCAAATACTATTAATATATTATCATCCAAAACGAAGGAAGAGATGTAGCAGTAAGGGAGCCAAAAGGGGACGGTTAGATTAGGTTGGAACGCCCAAAATTGTAATTCACATTACTGATATGAGACGTATTGTAATTTAAAGGGAAGCTATTATAGTACGCATATTACGGTCCCAGTGGAAAAATGTTTCATAGTAAACACTGACCGGGCATAAATTATAAACATATGTATTTACATTATCCCATGTTCTACAATAAGCCAAGCTTATTAAGTTTTTTTTTCGCTCAGCACCGTCAATATTGCCAGGAACTATTTTATAAAAAAATTAAAAAATTAATTTTACATAATTTTTGTTTGATTGAATATAATTTTTTTTTTTTTTTTTGTAACTTTCACAGTCAGTTTTCGATTAAGTATAAACTCGAGTTACGTCTTCAATCAATAAATATAGATAAATAAAGATTAAATATCATGATACTAACTAATGATTTTAACAAATTTAATTATTATCTATTGAAAATACCTATTACAACATTCAGTTAAAAACAGAAGTAATTATAGAAATATACGTATTTTTTCGCCGAGAAACGTAATATTATGGGAGCTGACGGGTCAGTTGATTTCCAACCTCCCCGGTATAGTTGATAGTTACAGACTGCCGCGTTCGCGGGCGATGAAGAAGAATTACCGTTATCGGAATACTCCGGCGAAACGTGAAAAATGATAAAATTCGAGTTACCGCCCGTTTCTTCGGGCGAGTCGCGGTGTCCGGTGTACGGCGAAAATCTCCGAAAAATAGCGAGACGAGGTGCGCAAAATTCGAACCGGCCCCCGAGGCGCCGTAGCCGGAAAAAATGTTATAACACTCTGTCGACGTAAACGGAAATAATAAACGCGAAACCGCCGGCGTCGTTATCGGAACATAGGTAAGGTACCGCGGTAAAAACGGACGGACGGACGGACGGAAAAAAAAAATAATAATAAAATAAAATACGAAACGCGCACTAAAAATACTGCTGCGATGTAAAATTGGCCGGGGTATTTCGGCGGATCTTCTCTTTTTTTTTTTTTTTTCCCACCGCTTCGCTCATCGTTTCTGCGTGTCTCTCTCTCTCTCTCTCTCTCTCCAGCGCGCACACACTATAATAATAATAATAATAATAATAATATATCTCACCGTTCGTCTGCACTGCACAGTTTCTCTCCCGTTCTTTTTCGTACTACCGCTGCTGCTACTGCTGAGCTGAGGTCATCGTAAATCAGTTTTTATGTGCGTATAGAAAAACGGCCGCCGTTGCAGGCGCGCACAACTATCACTGTATACCGCCGCCGCCGCCACCCCCCCCCCCCCCGGCCACACCTCCCCTCGCCCGCGCGCGAGGCCCCATTATTCACGGGAAAAACATCAAAACGCTCCGACGGCGGCAGTTAGTGCAGTCCCTTTCCCTCCCCCACACCCCCGCACACCCCTTTCTCCGCCGTATACTTATGAAAAACATCAAAACGCTCCGACGGCGGCAGTTAGTGCAGTCCCTTTCCCTCCCCCACACCCCCGCACACCCCTTTCTCCGCCGTATACTTATATAAATTTATTTATTTATATACGACGTGTATGTATATATATATATATATATATATGTGTGTGTGTGTGTGTGTGTGTGTTTGTATATAATACGTATATATATATATATATATATATATATATGTATATAATATAATTCCGCGCGCGCGTTGCCCTTCCCGGTTGATAATGCCCTCAATAAATTCCCAGCGTCTAATTTCCAGACTCCACTGACGGACACCCGATAAAAACTTCAGGCACCCGCCGCCGCCGCCGCGCACCGCCCACGGTCGTCCGTCGCGTATATTTTTATATTTATGGGCAGCGCTGTATAAATCATATTGTTATGTTCGCCGCCCCGACAAGCCCCGAAAAGAATAAAAAGAAAACGGCGGAAAAAAAAAAAAAAGAAATTGAAAAAACCTTGGCCGCCGCGACCTACTATTTCACTGCACCGCGAGCATTATGACCGTATACGATATTATTGTATTATATACCTATGCCTCCCCCCCCCCGCGCGTAATACTATACATACGTATATGTAGGTTGGGATCCTATAAACTATTCTTTTTTTTTTTTAACGAAACATTATTTTCAAGACCGAATTTCACGGGCTCGCCGTCGTTACGCGTATTATACGTCACGTGAATACGAATTCGGAAATATATACACAAGCACTGCGCATATTATATTGCATCGCGCGGATAAATATTTTTCACGTTGGCGCGCTTTTTGTAATTCGGTGAAATCCAAACAGATTCCGGTCGAAAAGTTTCCCGTAAAAGTTCCAAGCAATTTTTTTTTTTTTGTTTTTATTCATTATTATTATTATTGTACAACTTTAAAATAACAAAATGCACTATCGGTTGTTAAAAAACCGTTTTCAAACCTTTATTCGCGAAGCACCAACAGCATAACGGTCAAACCGGCTTGTAAACATTGTTATCAGTCAACGTATAATAACACGGAATCGTGCATCTGAGAGGCGCGGGAGGCGTTATTAATCTGAACGGATCAACAGTGATAGGCTGATATACAGACTGAGGTGTGAGAGAGCACAACTTTGCACTCCGAGGACCAAATAATATTAAAACGCTCAGTTTATTATCTCGTGGTATTATTCCGGATCACTGTCAATGCATTATGATTAACGACGGCAAAAAAACTAGAACTTCTAGTCGTATTAAATGACACAACTATGTATTGACTATGATTTATAGTTCATTGTTTTAACGATTTTCAGTCCTCGGGATGAAGCTCGCCGGAAAGCGTTTTTATGCCCACAGTGTCGGATTGATTGTGTTACATTACAACTACCCGGTGTACCTAATAAAGTGCCTTAAACGTTTTGTAATAATAATAACTAATAACACAGATATAATACCCCCAACAAACGCATTAAATTAATTCCAAAAATCGTTTAAAAACTATCCACATAATCGAGTCATTTTAAAATTAAATGATAATTTCAACGATTAATGATAACGAAAAAAACCCCTTTACAATTATTCGAGCTTATTGTCGATTTATTTGAGTTGATTTTCAGGTCGAAAATATTGAACGCAGTCCATATAGAATAAACATTTTATAAGAGTTTAAATTTGAGTTCACGGGATCAAATATTTTCCTGAGTGGGTATTTGATGCGTGTATGACAAATGCGATGTATTATTAGAATGATAAAATTTCATCGTATATGTATAGCAAGAACAACTACGTCTGATTTTAGTGATAAGAGTGTTAAGCAGTTGTCCGTTTTCGGTAACACGGCCCACATTAACATACTGCACATGAAATAAAAGTTTACCCGATGTGGTTTTACATAAAAAAAAAACGGATTCTATTTTTAATTGAAAGTCCGACATGACCGACCGAAACGAGCGAACTGGAGGTAGCTGGAAGAACCCTTAACGAAAACAACAGTAGTATGTGACATTAATATTCAAATGTTCAAGATTTGAATAAAGAAATTAATCTTCCGAACGTTATTATTTATCATTATCATTTTCGGATAACAGTCCCCTAACAGACTTTCACTAACGTGTTTCGTGGTATGCAATAGAGCTACCGCGGTTTAAACAATTGTTCTATTTGACCATTCACTACAGGGTTATTTTGACATTATAACTGATAGTTTGAATCTTTTTTAAACACATTTTTGAAATTTGACACACATCAAATATTTGATAATGTTTTACCGTGTGGATCGGGCTTAAATAGGTAGGTCTTATTATAGAAAACTGAAAAGTCAAACTTTTAATTTTGATTTCTCAACAAAACATCGAACAATTTATAGAGTATAAAAATCGAGTTCTAAAATATCGTTACTCTTATAATGTTATAATTATTGTGCTCGAAGATTTTCATGATAATTATGGTTTGTTTTAGAAAAACGAGACGAGCAAATAACATTAGTTATTATAGTGCCTGCTAACAATCCACGGAGTTTTTTTTTTTTAATTTTCACGATAAAACGACGAGTGCCGCATAAAAAACGCCAATATAGGCGACTGTATTATAATATTTTATTAGCCTTTGAATGTAAAATACCTAACAACTCGACCAATAATAATATTTATGTATGTATATATATATATTACATGATATAATAACGATAATTAACGATGATACCGAGATAAGTGCGTTGATATTAATAATGTTCATAACAACAAGTCACCACCAACAACAACCTAGTCCGTGCGAAGCGTGACGTATAACGGTGAGGGTCGAACGGTCGCCTTCGCGGGGTGGATGATACGTAGTGTGACGTCACCGGCGGCGGCGTCGGCCGACTAGGTCGTAAACAAACACAACCACGGATAACGTGTTACGAGTACGTCAAACGAGGATTTATGAATGGGCCGTCGCCGCCGTAACGGTTGCCACGGGCGACCGCCGCCGCCGACGACGCGCACCGAATAAGCGAACCACCGGGCGCCATCTACCGGTGGATTGCCAAAACCTCGACTACCGTACTATGCCGGATAACTTTTGAAAAGCGTTGTTTGAGTTTCTCGGGTTTTTTTCGCTCCAGGTATTATTATAAAAATATAAAAACATTTATTTAGTTACTCAGTTATACTCGACAAAATTCCCTCCGGTACGGTCGGCGGTTAATCCGTTCCCGACGTCGGCGCAAGTAGCAAACAAAAAAGTTTTTTTCGAAATCTATATGAACATTACAAAACAATATCTCGGCAGGATAATTTCCTTGCGGATTTATTTACCATGGTTACGAAAACGGTTTACTGGACTATACTTTACGATAAATACGTTTTCTTATACTGGGTGCATCATCTTATTTAAAATCGTTTTCCTTAATACAAACGCGCATTTTTTTCCCCGATTCATTATCGCGTAAAAATAATAAATTTTATTAAAATGGTTTCGTTATTTTTTTTTCAAAATATTAACGATACGAAAAATCGACATGGCAGAATACGATAATGTTTGTAAGGACCTTACGATCCCCCCCCCCGCCCTTATAATTCGGTAAGTCGATCGTACGTATTTTGTCAAGTTTTTCTCGGACATTTTCACCGGACGCGGCCCAGAAATTTCCGATGGGGGAGATGGGGGGGGGGATGTAGTAGAAATTTAAAAGCCGGATCTAAAGCGGCAGATTTTCAATTTAATACATCGTCCACGTTTCCTATTGTAACTCGGCCGAAATACAAATGATTTCACGGCGAAACAATACAAAACGAATACTCACGACTGTTGTGTATTTAATCCGACGGGAAACGGGAATCTGTCCTCCCGCGCACGCTCGCGGCGACCCACGCGAACGCCGAAGTATATTACAGGGCGCGTTCGGCGTGTTTTGGCGTGGACCGTAACGCGTCGCGTCTGGACCGCGTCAACGGTTTGGTCGCGGGCGGAGGAGTTTGCGACGGGCGAACGACGTTAAAGTTAACGGGGCAGTGTCGTCGATGCGACGCGGAGGGATCTTTGCGTAATAATATCGGGAACGCCGTTGCGTAGTCGTACACCTATTATGCGCGCGCGTATTATGCAGCCGGAACGGTGCGCGGCGCGGATGATTGAGGGGCGATAGAGGGGCGTCCGGAGGAGCGGCGAGGCGCGCGGTTAATGCGTTTTGATAGTTAAGAGGTCGCCGAACGACGGAGGCGGCGGCGCGGCGAGACGGGGGTCGCGAGAGGTCCGTCATAATCGTAATTCAAACGTGGCGCGGCGCACGTGGCGAAACGCCGGCATAACGATAAATATTAAGTTTTGCCCGCGGCTGCGGCGGCGGCGGCGCTGTTCCGTCGGCAATAAAACTTCGGCGCGCGGAGATAGTATAATAATAATAATAATAATAATAATAATAATAATAATAATGATAATAATTCCCGTCGGCGAAAAGTGTGGCGTATACGGTGCCGAGAACCGCGCCTGAAACGGCTTCTCCGAACGCGTACCCCGAACGTCCCGGACCAACGAACAGCATAATGTTATCGTGCAATACGGTTCTGAGACGGATTTCCGAACAGCGCAAGTACACTCGAACGGACTGGATACGTGACGCGAACGAAAAATAACCCCGGGATCTTGTTCAACGCGTCACCGCAACAGAAATCGCGGTGTAACGAACGGGTGGTGAGTTAATAGCGCGCGGAAAAAACGGCGGCCTTCGACAATAAGGACTGTAATTAACCGTAACCCCCATGCAGGCAAGCGACCGGGTCGGGAAGACCGTGCGGTAGTTACAGGGATGTATCGGGGGACCGCGAGGGATCTAGACGTTTTTTAACGGGAAGGGGGGGGGATGGGCACGTTATTTATACTTTCAGTAAATTCATTTTAAATAATGTACTAAATTAATATAAAATATATAAATAAAAACTGTAGTCCATTTACAGGGGAGAGGCACGTGCCTCTGTGCCCTCCCCCTGGATCCGCACTGGACTGGAACAACAATATAACGGACAGAGGCGGCGGACGACTGTAGAAATAGACGAATGAATATTAAATGTTCAGATGGCTGTTCTTAAAGGACGCGGTCTTTAAAAAAAAAAAAGACAACAAACTTGAGACCGATGACTCGAATTACGATTCCGAAAATCAACGATTTACGTTTGACCCGCGGGACGACGGGACCGACCGCCTCCGCGGGCCACTCGAAAACTTTTCACCGCGATGCTCGTAATATTTATTATTATTAGCATTGATTTTATATTATATACAAGATAAGCCGAGCTTTATGACGATTTGAAAACGATTTTCGTCTGGCGGCACAAATAAATAAGAATACAAGTAGTACTATGGTTTTAGTTGTCAGGAAAAATTATAAGGGAATCTGCAGCCACGGTGACCTGCAACAACAACACTAAAACAACACTGCGACATCGTCAAAAAAACAAAAGATACTGCCGACGGATGTGCCACAGTTATAGATTGAATTTGGGAAGGTATGCGGTTCGTGATTTATAATTTATTTATAATTTCTATCTGTACCTACCTATACGTAACGGTAAATAACATTGTTTAAAATCGTCGTTTATTTCCACATTACGATTTTATCCACATGAAGCCAAATAAAAACTAAAAACCACGAAAATATCAAACGAATGGAAATGGTATGAAAACGGCTAGTTTTGAACATTTTACCACGTCAAGAATAGGCTAATGTCAGCACTCTGTGCAATTTTCAGATCTCCAAGATTATTTTTAACTAAACTACTGGCCAAATGGCCAAATCGAAAATAACAAAACTGTTATATGTATATTACCGTAGACTTTCCCGTTTTTCCTAGGTTTTTCAATTTATTGAGAAAACTACAAAATAAAAACTGATACTGAGAACGGATGTGGCCACTGTTATAGATGGGTAGTTTGGTAAGTCCTATAATATATGGTATTATTTACCTGTAAGCAACGATAAACCATTGCTAACGAAAAACGATTCTGAGCTAAGAAAAATTGTAAAATAAAAGAAATAATGAAAAAAATCAAAATGCGTGTTTTTACGACAACGATTGTTTAAAAAATATTAAAATAATAAAAACTTAATAACCAAAAATAATAAAAACGGTTGACAATGACAAGTTTTAATCTTTTTATTTGTTTTAACCTAATGAACCAGTTTTTCCTCATTATCTCATAATTGATGAAAATTTAAAAAAATTACCTTTCTAAAGTATCAACTAGAGTCAAAATTCAATAAAAAAGGCTTCTAGTTATGTTTGATTGGAAGAAGATTTCGAGTAAAAAAAGTCGTTTACAGACACGTGAAAAAAATTTGAAAATTCGAACACGATATAATATAGTAAAACCAACAAGTGATCCTCGTTGAATTCAGAATTTGAAAATCCGTCACGATACTGCTCCAAGAAACTTTTGTGTCCCAATTAAAAATATACGATGTCCAAAACCATCGTCGGGCATCCGGAAAAAAACCAAGCGTAGTAGAAATAAAACGGGGGTGGAAATGGAAAACGACCCGTCGGTCATATAGATGCCTCTTATCAATATTTTCTGACGATTATATAGCAATTTTTAATAAAATATAAACGCGGTTTAGATGCGGAGCGTAAGCGAGGAATGGATAGGGTTTTACAATGATGCCAATTTATCTTTTGTTTTATCTGTGAACAACTGTTCTACTTGTAATATTGCTCCGATGTTCTTAGCATAACACTTTTTCTAAAAGAAAATTTTATCTACTTGGTACATCGGGAAAATCATTTTTTAATATTCAAGCAATTTTTATAATAATTAGGTAAAACCGAGATAAAACGTAGGAAAAATGGACAAATCTACGAAGTGTATTACTTTCAATTTTGTTTCTTTGTTGTGATTCAGTTAAAAATATTCGTAAAGACTTGAAAGTCTGGCAGATAATTATATTTGCCTTTTTTAGACGTGATATTTTCAAAAAATTGGTGCCAATTTTGATCTATTTATAGCCTTTTTTTATTTGGCGAGTTTTTTACATAATTTTTATTCGGTAGGTACTCTGTGGATAAAATAATTAGACCAGAAACGCTTGGAGATTGGACAAGTCGTACTTAGTGGTCAAAACAAACACATTGAGTGTAGTATGTAGAATTTTTTTTTTTACTGTATACACGAGTTTTAAAATCAGTTAATATCGTTTGTCAAACGTGTATGACAAAACCTCGCTCCGAAATGTTTTCCGTTAGCAACGATTAATCGTTGGATACACCTCGATTTCCCCTCTAAATATACGGTACATTCCCGACTCTTAACCCACAACAGTGGCCCACACATAGTGCGAAGTATGTCCGTCTTTTCTATCGTTTCGCGATACTTCATTGCGAAACTCCCGCAACCGTAAATTTTATTTCCCATGTAATGTCGCCGCGGTTTTTAATCGAATATTGCGCGCGCGTGCGCGTGTTCGGCCGCGATAAACTCTCCCCACCGCCGATGCACGCCGTAAGGAACAGAACTCCCGGACGGATTAAGATCCGCGACCGTATAAAATATACGCACGCTGCCACGGCGTGCGCATACACGGCGTATAATACGTGGCCGTTATGGCGTACACAATAACAATAATTAGAAAACGAGTGTAAACATCCGAACGAGCCGAAAAGCCATCTCATCAAAATTCCGTTTCTCCCCTTCGCGCGCCGAATGACATTCTACCGCGTCACTCGTTTTATGCGCCAGCTATACGTACTGTTGTGTACGTACGTACGTAGGTACACACTGTTAAACGTATTGCGTGTTTATATATACGTATAATGTATACTGCAACGGTGCAGCTTGCGTAATATTATTACGATATAATATAACAGTAGTAATATCTTTCGGGACGCATAAACGTAAACCGTAACAGCGCGCGAGCTATAATTATAAATAAAAACGATCGTTAAACAAATTTCATTTCCCCCTTTTTTTTTTTTTTTTTTTTTTTTCCTTTTTTCCCGTTAATGTCTGATAGCGGTGTTCATTATTCTCGATTTAAGGCGACGTTTATATCAAACATAATTTTAACTTCCCGATCCCCGCTTTTATTATTATTATTATTATTATTATTATACCGATCGCTATACAAAGATAATACTTTACACTACCTTTCCGTTAGTGTTGAAATTAAACGATAAATTACGAATTATTATGATTATTATTATTATCATCATCAACAGTCGAAATATTTACTATCGAGTTTTAAAATACAATAGGCGGTTTTCGATATCCGTAAAAATATCACTGTGACTTTGTCGATATTCTGATCGAAAAGCGAGCGGTGCGTATGGGTTTTATAGTGTTGCGATGTGGTTTTATATATATTTTTTTAGCGTGGGCAGATCAATGTAAGAAGAAAAAATACAGAACGTCAAAAATTAGCATAGCTGTTATTTTAATAAATAATCACAACTTACCAATATTAACTTACTTTTACTGTTATATTTTAAGTTATTTCTATAAATTTACTAGCAGGTTTTTGTAAAAAAAAAAAAAACCGTTTACCTGTGTTTATCACATTTCAAAACACTCAATGACTCAATGGTCTCAAACGGCAATAAAGAAAAAAAAAATACTAATAACACTAATTTTAGAGTGGAGTGAAGAAGCTTATGGTTTTACAAAGATGTTTATTTTTTTGTGGACAACTTTTTTACCAGAAATCTTGCTCCGACTTACAAGCGAAGCACTTTTTCTGAAAGAAAATCGTACTGGAAAGGTACTTTAAGTAGGTCATTTTTTGATTTTCCCAGGAGTTGGAATTTGAGATTCAAAAAATATTATGAAAAACCACAACATTATAAAAAAACCAATAACATTCATCGCTATTCGCTATTCACAAATGTATTGGTCAAATTTAATTTATTCGTGTACATTGATGTAGGCATATCGTGACTTCATCATATGTACTATAAATACTTACACTTTAAAAAATAAAATAAATACATAACTGTATTATCCGCAGTCGGTTAAATATTTTTTATTTTAAATATAGAATTGAATAATACGATTATTCGCACAGTATTGAAAGTTCGTATTATGAACCGATTCTCATGTTGAAAGATATCTGTCGAGTGACAACGACGACGATGGTGGAACGAATAGTCTTATGTCACGTACTGACAGTCCGGCGTCACCGTCGTCGTAAGTATCTTTGATAGTATCGTAACTAATATTGCTCAATATTTTTAAACAAACTATAAAAAAAAAAAAAATTTTGTAGACAAACGTGACTTCGTCAAATGTATAATTACTTATGTTTTTGAAAATGGGGAGGGGGTTCCGCGCAAAAACTCGAAAATTCAATTTTTTTCGAAAATGGGATAATAATGGTTTTGAATAAAGAAAAAATTAATGACGCGTATTTCTGTTCAAGAACGAGACAATTCTGACCGGCCGTTTTAGAAATATAACGTATTTGGAGCTGTCTTGTTCCAAAAATGATGTGCAAAAACGAAATGACTTTTTTTCACGGAAATATTGTTGACAACACTGTACCTATCCACTCATACAATTTATTACCGTGGGTACACTTTATTGACTTCGATAAAATAATTTTTTTATCATTATCAATACAAAGTGATTGAAACGTTGGCAATTTCGATAAACTATTTAAAATTAAATTTTAATGATTGGTAAAATATGTTATCATAATTAAATACCATCGGTCGAAAATTGTGAATCTATTAAAGCAGTGCGTGAAAACATCAGAGCATGTAACCGTAAAAATGTTTTCCGAAGAGTAAAATACACGTCTTTGTAAAACAAATTGCTTCTTCGTTGTAGAGATTCTAAAATAATAATAATAGTTTCAATAAAAAAAAACTCCTTTATATTGACAGCCAACTTTATAACCAACTAAACCAGTCAGTGTGATGTGTTTTCCATGTTAGTTTTTATCTAAAAAAAATAATCTTTTCAAGAATAGTCCCCTTGTCATGTCCCATAATAATTCATGTATTATCTCACGATGGTTCTGACTATTTGTGATTGTTCAAATATAATATTATAAAAGGGTAACTCGAACTTGTTTCAAATTTCCGTTTTTAATTACCTACCTACCTACATTATTACATTTAATCAAAATCAGTAGGTATCCACGCGTTAAAAATACATTTTAATGTATAATAATAAAAGTACCGAAATGAATAAATTATCGTTACCTAATAAAATATAAATTAGTTTAGGAAGTCGTTTATTCGTTTCGATTAACAAGATTTGGGTGGAATTTTACTACAATTTTGAAAACGTGTATTTTGGATATTCTATCCACCACTAAAATACTTAAATTTATTGACTATAGATAAAGGTAAATTATTTATTTGTAATTTGTAATGAGAACTTGACAGTTATCAAAGACAATTTGTACCTTAATAAACATTCAAATTTGTTTTCAATTTGTTTTGTCGTAGTAAAACTCAATGCCTATACCTATAATCCGTGTGTTATTAATTTATTGTTATCTTAAAAGTGCAGAAAAGTGTTTTATCATTCGACTATACATTTCTCATAGTTAAGCCGGTCTTTTTTGTTTTTCAATATCTGCTGGGTGTTCACTTCCCGTTCCCCCCTAAAAAGTAGGTCTACTAGAGTACTTAACATTCCTCTTGGCTTCCCCCAGTAACCCATATTTCGTTACGAAATATAATAATTCAATTATTCACCGTGTATAAACCGTATATTGGACAAACGCAAAACCGTATCTATCAAAGTCCAACGGATTCTACGGTGTGTCCGTTCGGGCGCGGTAACCTCTTTTGAAAAAACGTCTTAGCACACATTTTCGTATTACCTACAAATAGAAACTTACTAGAATCATCGAATGTGCAGTTTTTGGTGATCGTCAAAACCGAACGTTTGGTGTCGCAGTGTTATTGCGCCGGCGACCGACAACGGCGGGAATATAGTTTGCAGTGTTCGCGAAACGAGCGAAACGTATCCCGTACGAAAAAGACGATAAGCGATTGAAGGTTGGTTTGTTTTTTTTCGGATTTACATGATAATTCGATTTTCGCCGAAGAGAATAATAATATTATAACAGCGAGGAAGAAAAACCCATTTGATAAATACTTCTTTTAAACGCGTGCCGGCGGATTTGAATTACGATTTCCGTTTTAATTTCTGCTACCCCGTCCGCGTACGCGCGAGTGACGCTGTGGAAGAGGGGGAGGGGGAGGTTTGAAAAAAGGGCCCTTCTTTTTATTGTCCCGGGGAAAAAAAACCCCCGAAAAAGGTCCAGAGACAAAAGGGTTCCGTAGATACAAAAATCTGCGTGGGTACGCGCTCGCGTACGTGTGTGTGTGTGCGTGCGCGTCACATACAAACGCACGCACACGGTCCGGCTCGTACCGTATCTACAAACACATTATACGCGTTTTGTACTTAAAACGGTACAATTTATAGGTGCCCGGCTTGCTTATCCTCTTTCTGCGGCGCTTATATTCTATTATTTGAAGGAGTCTCGCGGTGCGGCGGCCGCGGGACAAAAGTGATTTGTGACTGGCGCAAAGGACCCTTTGGTCATTACGTATGGCTTGATAACCACAACCGCCCCTCTGCCCTCCGCCCCTCCCCCCCCGGATACCCCTGTTCTCACCTCACCCACGGGCTCCGGCCGCGCCGCGCCTTGTCTTCGGGTGCTCCGGCCATTACACATGCAAATCCGCCGGACCGGTCGCCCACTCCCCTCACCGTCCGCCCCGCGCTTATACGCGTATATTATGTATATCGCGGCGCGCGCGTGTATGTCTCTCTCGCGGCGGCGGGTTTTACAAAAGTGCGGACGGCGGCGGTGGCGGCGTTTTATGGCGTTCTCTCATTAAATCACTGGCCAGTTTAAAAGGTTCCACTCGTATATTTTACTTTTAATGTCTTTTATAATTTCCGCACGGGCCTCCTCTCCCACCCGGCAACCGCGGCGCCGCGACACCCGCCATCGTCCGGTCGTCGTCGTCGTCCCCCGCCCGTGTGCATATCTCTCGCGCGGCCGCGTAATATCAGCCGCCGCACAACGGTCCGCCATATGACCCGCTATGCGACTACAAGCGCGCGCAGTTAAGGTTTTCCGCCCGGCGAAAGGGTCGCGCGGCCGCGGATGTTGTATACGCGATCGCGGACTTGTAAGTCGGCCGGATTAGTTTTTATTGTACCGCCAGTATTATGCGTACGTGTTATTGTTCGAGGAACGGCGGCAGCGCGTTATTATTGTTATTGCGCCGGGTGTAATCCGCGGCCGCGGCGAGAGGCCGCTCGCGGCACCAGGTAAAAGAACCCCGCGGGCAAACGCGCACGCACACGGCGCACGCGGCCCGCGCCGGGGCGAAACCATTTGCATTTAAGTGTCCGGGGCTAATCGACAATGCGTTCGCAATAAAAAGTTTTACGGCGGTTTTGAGGCGATTTTATATTCGAAGGTTTTTAATCGCTGTAGCAGCGTCGTTAACGGCGACTCGGTTATCTATATGTGTATACGAGTACGTTATGTACACATAATATACGTATTACACCAATATATATACATATATAGGTTTCCACACCGTGACTGTATTAACGACGCGAAATAATCCGGATTATCCGAAAATCCACGAATGCGGATCTCCTGCTTAAAATTCCAATTTCGAATTTCAAAACTCGAGTTTCCGATTTTTTTTTTTTTTTTTTTTAATCCATTTTAATACATTTTTCGTGTTTCTACTATATTTAAATAATGCGTATGAAATCGTTTTTATAAAAAAAAAAAGTTCATATCATATTTGCGTAATATGAGTAACCCGGCAATGCTTGGCTATCGCAAGAGAATATAGTGTAAATAATTCGGATTTGTTTAAAATCCGGATTTTGAATTTTGAAATTTTAATTTCGGTTACTAAAATTCCGAATTTTTCTCACACTACTAGTTATACATAATCTAGTTAAACTAGACCGTCTAGCTTGGCCGCCAGTGATATGGTAAATGACGTTTCTCTATAATGGCAGTTGCTCAACCCCATATAGAAAAAATATGAACAGGGGAGGGAGAAAGCGGGTGGTAATTATTTGTATACTCCGTTTACTATCTGAAATCTGTTCATAACGCTGCACTAATGCCTAGACGGACTAAAGAAAACGAACCGCATGAGTATATCGAATATTTTACATTATTAAATATTTTCGTTCACCATCATCAAAGGAAAACAAAAATAACTAAAGAATAAAAAAAATATGTAATTTTCGTATTTTAAGGGTAAATTTCCTATGGGAGCTTCTCTTTAAAAAATCCGGTAACCAAAAATCCCTTATTGCACGTCTACAAAAAAATAAGAAACATCTGTACAAAATTACTAGTTTCTAGACCCAGTTATTCTTATGATAATATTAAATATTATTGTATATTATATTATTTAAACTCAAATTAAAATCGTTGTAATTTTAATAATTTAATTAAAAGTTATATTTTTCGCAACGTCAGATTTTATACGAAAATGACTCCAACTCATTCGTATAATCGGTACATTACACAAAGTGAATCATTTAAACAATTCACAGTTACTTTGAATTTGTTAATTACATTATTACATCTAAGCACAATTATGTACATATTGATTACGTAGAATCTTTCTTTTTTTTATATTCGTAAATTACCAGATACTTTAACTTTATTTCCACGATAATAATAGTTTTAATATAATCTATAACTAATCTTAATCTTAATATTTCTATTTTATAAGTACATATTTCAAATAAGCCATTTTTAGAGAAATTTAAATTTATATTTGTAGCAGAAAAAAAATAGTATAACTAATATCTATGCAAGTCATTAAGTTTAATAAATAAACTGTAAATATTAGAAATTACAAGTAAATTATACGGTAATGCCGTAATGGTAGTTATAGTATATTATATATGTGTAGAGCAATAGTATTATATAATATTAACTTGCGATTAGTGGCGTAGCCAGGATGGGGTTTTTGGGTGTTGTAACCCTTCCTAATTGGTTTTTTTAGCTATAAGTAATGTAAAGAAGGTTATAGGCCCCAAAAAAACCAACTTCCCCCCTGTTGATTAATACTGACTAAGCCACTTCTCGTGATAACTATAACATAAATGCGAAATTATTAAAATTTTAATTCCGTTTAATTTGTTTAAACAAACTAAATAATATCTTTTTTTCTTAAATCAATTGACTTACTGTAAAAGTCGCAGTTAATAATGTGTAGACTGCACAGGTAATACAAGTTTGTCGAAATTTCTAAAGTAACACTTCGTGGTATTATATTATTGTAATATTGTAATATAATAATGTAATATACCAAAGTTTTTTTAAGTTAAGTCTATTATATGCTATTATAGTATCTGAACAGCACTATATACTTGTATCTTTAAAGAACTTCAAACCTTTTGAGTAATAATAATAATAATAATCTTTTGACCCAAATCATCCTTCGGGAGCTTACGAAAGGCTTTCTTGTACTTAACTTAAAACAAGATTCTAACTTTGTCAAGGCAAACATAGAAAATACCCTTGTAGGTACAAGACCCTTTACCATATTAACCACCTTATCTCATACATACTATCTTATTAATATCCAAACAATGCGCTTCCTCTATAGTACCTATAGTTGAACAAATTTGACGAGAAGGAAATTGTTATCTTTTGAAATTATTTACTAAGCTTATCGTCTTGTTACAATGTATAATTTTAGTACCAGAGAAAAAGCCCTCAGGTCAATTTATGGCATTTTTTCCAAAAATATTTCCGTTTTATTTAATTTTCTGGATCTTTTTTAGATTCTGAGTAGAGCGAGGAATGTATTGGTTTTTTCAATAATGTTTATTTTATGTTATTTTTTCTATGTGAACAATTTTTATACAAGAAAGTATATTCCGATTATTAAGTATAGAACCTTTTCTGAAAGGAAATGTTCTCTGGGTGGTATTTTAAATAGGTTATTTTTTGAAAATCTCATTAATATTTGAGATAGGTAATGAAGAAAATCTGGTTCTTTTGGTTAAAAAAGATTTAAAGATTAAAAATAAGGTTATAATTGGTAACTGTTTTTATTTAATTTTTGTCATTATTAAATTTGTATTATATCTTTTTTGATCATTTTTTCATTGTTGGCATGATAACGTACATTGTTAATAATTTTACCATAATATAATATATACATATTGTTTACAAAGCAACACTATCAACTGAACTCCACTCAGCCTTTTTCATTAGCAATGGTTTATCTTTGCTTACAGATATACATTAAATTCCCGTGTGTACCCTACTTTCCCAACTTTCCACCAAAAAAAGTGGCATATGATTTTCCAAATTTTATTTGCTTGTATGGAAAGTTTTCCATGCAAAATTCTAATCAAGCTATTCTTCCCTGGGACCAAAGATTTATTTTATGTATAATATTAATATGTATTATTAATATATATTATTTTATAGTATATAATATATACAAGGGTGTCTATAGGGAAATTTTCAGATA
This sequence comes from Cinara cedri, assembly GCA_902439185.1. Classification (NCBI taxonomy): domain Eukaryota; kingdom Metazoa; phylum Arthropoda; class Insecta; order Hemiptera; family Aphididae; genus Cinara; species Cinara cedri. The sequence goes on along the minus strand of CABPRJ010002390.1, from coordinate 91,811 downwards.
AGGAACAAAATGAAACTAGATTCCAAAACCTATTTATAGCATATAGAAACTAGGTTAGTGTTTCTTGAAAAGAAATGAGGGAGAATGCAATTATGTAAAGATTAGCTTAGTGATAAGTAAAAGTCTATGGTTATCATAATCGATATTAAAAATATAACAGCATTTATTGCCAAATACCTAATAGTGTTATTAGTGTAAATAATAGTAATATTAATAATAGTTTTCTTGTCCGTGATAACCAAATTGTCATCCATATCACCAAGGTCATATGTATAACCTTGTACGTATGGTTAAGTTTATGAATAAACAAAAATAAATAAATATATAAACAATCAGATATTCGTACAAATAATATCAAAGAATCCCTATTTAACCGTTTAGGGCTTGAGTTTTCTAAAATCCATTCTTAGTAGATACCTGCGTTATAATAGCTATCTGTATACCAGACATCAGCCCGATTCGTCCAGTGATTTGGGCCAAGAAATAATGATTTATCAATCAGTCAGTAAGTCAGGACATGTAATTTTATGTGCATAGATATGTACTTTTTTATATACAATAATGGTTGTCTCGTATTATTGTATAAAGTGTTTTCGTTCACATATCTAATTCGATTTCGCCCTAAATATCGTAAAGTCGGAAATCACTGCGTGTGCATAATATTACTGCAGATATATGGATATTGTTTTATGAGCGCTTATTATTATTACTGCAGTCGTCTTGCGAGAGGACTCGGTTTTTTTTTTTCGCGTGGGAACGATAATAATTGTGTATGGTATCGTCGAGAATAAACGAAAAAAAAAGAATGAAAAAGTTTCGTTTTCACTGCAGGTTTTGTACCGCATATTATATATATACGGGAATACGACGACCCCATCATATCCACCAGCATTGACAACGACCGTGCGACAACTGGCGTACCATAAAGACATTAAACAAAATTGCGACCATCTCACTGTCAATTTACCGTTGATATTTTTCTTTCACGCCGGAGAAACACCGACAAAGGATATATGGATTCGTATATATATACACACATGAAAAGCTATTATATAAGAAAAGAAAACGGATTTTTCTTATTTATTTTTATTTTTTTCGAAAACTTAATTTAAGTTTTGTAAATAAAACCTAAAAACGACAATGACGACGACCGTGCAACGCGGTAATCTCAAAACTAGACGAACATTTTGCAATAACTTTTCAAATTATATATATAAAAAAATATATACCTAGGTGCATATAATATATATATATTTATGATGATTTTCTTTTTTGTTCTTTCGTATCAACTATCCGTGTAAAAGCAATTTCTATCCGAGACATCATAATATTGTTATAGTCACAATATTGTTTCGCTACCTATGTATTGTTATATTATATAGTCTTATAATAAAATCAATACATCGAGATATACACGAAATCGAATAATATATATATTTGAGATTCTAAACGAAGCGTTTCAACATATAACACCAAATAACAAAAGAAGAAAAAACTTGACAATTTCAAATGATTATGCATAGGTGTGTCAAAAACCACGTCTATAAACGGCTAATGTTAGTTCTCGGTACAAAATTTTAAGTCTGTAAAATTATTTTTAACTGAGAAGTTATAGAAAAAATTGATCTTAAAACTTATAAAAAAAAAAAACAAATACTCCATAACGTTCAACTTTTTTTTTTAATCACTAAATATAACTCATAATGAACATTGTATTCAATTTTCAAGAATTTTTGTCTAACAAACAATTTTATCCACATCGTACCTATTAAATAAAAACTAGAAATCAAATTTGAAAATGATAAATACCTATTATATAATAAAGCTCAAAAATGGCCAGAATGTTTTGAACAATTTACCGCCATGATAAAAAGATAATATAAGTATAATGTGAAAATGTCAGAACTTTACGATTGTGTTTACCGAATTAGGTAAAATATAAAATCTAAAATAACTTTATAATATTTACTGTTTTGAAAAATTGGATAACAGAGGCGGAAAAATAAACGTATACAATCTAAAATAATTAAGCGGAACTTGGCTAAATTATAAATTTTAAAAACATATTAGAACGCGATCTGTACAACGAACGACTGCAAGATTAAATATTATAAGTACGTATTTTGTATATTAGGCAATATCTATAGTATTGCATACGTTTGCAGAGATATTTCTCTATTCTCGTTTGATTGTGTATTATATTATTAACATTTTTATTTTTATCGTTTATCAAAATTGCAATTAGTTAACCAGTGGCATACTGAAGATTTTTCAACGGAAGGGATCAAACATATAAAATTGAATTTGTGTATAATAATGCAAGCAAAATATCTACAATTTACATGTATTATACAAAGCGTTTTTCTCGAGTTTATTTGCCCAAAATGCAATACACAATGCAATTATATGTACTTAATTGAGTACGTAGTGTACAATGATTATCATTTCATTATTAATTAGTTTATGCTGAATAGTTAATATTAGTTCGTTTGTATTTAAACACGGTTAATTGTAGGGAAACTGAATCCCCAATCTTCTCTGGGTACACCACTGCAGTTAATTTGTTTATTATATATAATTAAAAAAAGATTATAATTTATAAAATATTGAAATAAACCGTAATATTAACATTACTATTTCCATATTTACAATTAATATGTATATTATCAACGCAAATGGGTTTATTCCCATGGATTCATGTTTAGAGAATATTATAACAATAATAATTAGGATCCGGAATTTAAATACATTTGCATTTTTTTTTTTTGTTCGCATACATAACATTATTTTCATTCCTTTTTTTTAGCTCTTCTTCAAATTCTTATATTTTTTTTATTTTTTTTTTTTGTCATGAAGGTTAAAATCATTAACCGCCTCGTTAACGTTATTGACTACTCCATCGATACAGAACTGAGTTACGGTCATATTCTGAGGGCGGTTATATACTCTTGGAGACAATCTTTTCCCACAAACAATTTGTTTAGGCCCTGAATGTAACAAATAATGTATTGGTTTTGCTGTGATATGTGCTATTTTTTTTTTCTTTTACTGTTAGGAACTTTTCGATCAGAAATTTCAGCTCTTGCTAGCCTTACCTTCTTGATTCAGTCATTTATCGATAAATTAACCATATTATAGATTGTTGATTTAACGTATTCATTGTATATCCAACTTATTAAAATATCATAGTATCCTACGGTGATCTTATAAATTCAATAACTGTTGTTCTATTTAATAGTTTTAATTTTTTTTTTTTTTTTAATAATTGTTAAAACATTGCGCTATAATTTTACTATTATTTTTTTTAAACAAAATCTAGGATAAACATTTTTGCCATTTGTATATGATGAAAACCATTATGTGTTTTATGAAACTAGCCTAATAGCTAAATAGGGTAGCTGATCCTAAATAGTTGGGATGAATGTGAAGGAGAAGAAGAATAATTATAAAATATGAAAATCTAGCGTAAGACTAGTAATTATTACAAAAAATAAAAACTTAAACATATTGAATAGAACAAAAGTTATTACGTTTGTCAGATTTCCATAGTGGAAACGCCCTGTATGTCGGCCTAGTTCATAAATTATTTCGATATTACAAAATATAACGACTCGACATTTTTAACCAAACAGATACTTAACTGCGACCACTTTAATTTAGATTTGTATAATATATTTGAAATTTTTGGCAAAGTTTATAATAATATATAAAATCGGGATGCATTGAATCGTAAATATTGTTATCGTATTATATATACGTTGAAGGATAACGACTTCATGATTAGTTGCCAAAACAAAGTTTCATCGTACCCACTGCAATCCGTCGGTATAATATATAGAAACGTATTTCATTTCGCGATGTTGAATTAGAAATAAAAGTTGCCAATACTGGGCAATTACGTCGATTGTATGGACTGGATACAACATTTACAAAATCTTCCAAATTTCATATTACAGTCAAATTTTCCATGAAATACTTATTTTTCCAAAAAACAAATAATGTTAAAACATTTTTTAAATCATAAGTAATTATAAAATATAACATTATCCTAATTTTTTCTCTCTTATTTTAGAAGGTAAAACTACTAACTACTTATGATTATTAAATAGTAAATCATATTACAAATTCCATAAACAAATGAAGTTTTAGTTTAAAAATACATTTTTTTAATTTCTCTCAAACCGTTGATGATATATTTAACTTTTAAGATTCAGTAGAGGAAGAGTGTTATTTACCAAAAATATCGGTTATCGGTTTTGAATTGTAAAAACCGGAACCGCTTACCGTTAATTTTTGATGTGATGATTACCGGTAACCGGTACATAGATGTGATACATTTTGTTATCATAATTCGTATTGTTACAATAACAATTTAGTTTTGTGAATTAAAAGTTGCATACGATCAACATCCTTCTGAATGAGTGAAAGACGGGGGTACACACAAGTAAATTCCTTAAATTATATTCTGCAACAATTGTAATAGTCACAAATGTCATAGATGCCTATTGTATTGGCACAAGGGCCCAATAAAATGTAAAGGCCAAAAAATCTTGGGTGATCGTCCTCTGCCTATTGTTTTAGTCCACTCATGCCAGCTCCCGATTTCGTAGGATCCTCCCTTTCCCCCCCCCAAAAAAAAAATGTATTTTATAAAGAAATGTTTAATGGATATACAGCTAAAAATTTACAAGCAATTATTATGGAACGGAATGAAAACATATTATATTTTGATTACACTATTTTCTGCACTTAACCGTGTAAAAACTTATTTATTTGTTCTTATTTAACACAAAGAAAACTGAATTCATTATTATTAATGATGGCAATCAATCATGGTATTACAAAATAATTAGGTTTGAATAATTGTTTTTAATTTTACCAATCATTTTTTTTTTTTTAAATTTATAAAAGCTACCAAATTACCTAAGTAGCGCTCTATTTCTTTAAATCGTTCCTGTTCAACGCGTTGTAACATGACATAAATTTCCCCGATAAAGAATATCAAGTCAAAAACATAAGCCAATGCGGCTAATAAGTGCCGAACCCCGAAGACGATGAAAGACGAAGAAAAACAAACCGAAATGATTGACGCTCTCCGCAACCGACGCCGAGTTCGTGTTCATACGTAATCACTCGGATACGATGACCGACGGCGACGAACGCGACACGACCAATCAGAAAGTACCGATAAAAATAAATCGTAGACGTGCGCGACGTGTACAGGTACGAATTGTCGCAAAGAGATAAGAGACGGACCGGTCGCTGCTGCGCGACGGCGGCGACGGGTAAACGGGCAAACGGGGAACTGGGGGGAGGGGGTAGCGGTAATCGAACGGGGTAAAAACGTTTGTGCGTGGAAAATCGAGTATAAATAAAACATTGACGTCCGTCGGGAAAAGATGAAAAATATAGTACCTATATTGTACGTATATATACAATATAATATATAGAATAACGGTCGTATCATATATATATATACAATATATAGTGAAGCCGCGGGGAAACGCATTTGTTGGACGGCGGCGGCGGCCGATAGGAAAAACTCCGTATTACTGCCGGTGTAAAAGACTCGCCCCGGTCGTTCTTCATATAAAAGAAGCCATTTAAAAAAGAATTATGATCCGCAGTCGCGCATATAACTCGCGTGGCCGTTTGGGTGAAACTGATGTGATGCCGGGCGGCGGTCACTTTTCAAAAACCCGTATATATACGTACACGTACATAGGGCCGAAGGGGAGGGAAAACGTGCGCTTATATACAATATTACGTGTATGTATATAATATATATCTAACGCTCACATAAATACGACGTGCCCTCCTAACACGATTTATAACCCGCATATAGCGTACAGTCGTCGTATACAATGTGTACTACACCTATACGCACTAGTGTACACGAGGAGAGTGGACCGCGGAGGTGGCGGCGGTGTGGTTGGGGGGGGGGGAAGGTGGAGGGGGTGAGAGAGGGCGAGGTCGAGGAGAAGGCATGGCCGCGGTGTTTTATAATCGAATGTGCCGGCACTGCGTTTTTATATTATATACCGGCCGCGCCGTCACTCGTACGTCGTCGTCGTCGTCGCAAATCAACCGGCAGAAATAACGCTTTGACAAGTGTCGTTTAATACTCTACACACGAAAGCAGTTTGTCAGAAAGAAATAATATAGTGCGCTGTGCGTGTGTATAATAACGGCCGCCGCCGCCGTTTATACGCCTCGCGGATCGAGTGTCCCACGTAACCGCCCCCCCCCCCCATTCCCTCCCCCTCGGTTTCCGG